>JAVBJF010001134.1:0-19990 GCA_033439095.1 Pseudococcus viburni
AACTGTCTAAATTAATTATACGAAAAAAATGAACGCAATTTTTTCAAAAATAAAATTCTTATGGATAAAAAAATAAGATGAAATACAAGGACAGAGAAGACCAAAATGCGAAAATTAGAAAAAAAATCGTAATTTTTTTCACTGTCATTTTATAATGTTTTTTCAACAATTTTTCAACGTGTTCGAGACATTCCCCTAAGGTGTCCAAATGCTCCCACACCCTGGCAGGTTTCGTATAAAAAATAAAATTTTTGAAAATTAATTATCTAAATGTTCGTTGACGTTAAAATAAAAATGATTTTTTTTTTTGTAAAAATGTCCAAATTTTATGATGGTGGGGTCAAAATTTTATTTTAATTGAACTTTTCTTATTTATTTGAGGAATTGCAAAAATCAATTGAAGATACACATTCCAAAACGGGCTTAGTCCATACAACAG
Organism: Pseudococcus viburni; assembly: GCA_033439095.1. Taxonomy (NCBI): domain Eukaryota; kingdom Metazoa; phylum Arthropoda; class Insecta; order Hemiptera; family Pseudococcidae; genus Pseudococcus; species Pseudococcus viburni. Next base: position 440 of record JAVBJF010001134.1, read on the forward strand.
TATATGAGAAAAAGGACTTAAATGTACTGAAAAATAGATTACACCTAAGTCCCTTTTCTCACATACACTTGCATGGACTAAGCCCGCTTTGGAATTCGGGTCTTCAATTACTTTTTGTATGCTTGATTCAAGAGTCCATATTTTATGTTTAATATTTCAGATCAACTAATCAATTTGGACCTTCTTCAGAATAAATCTATTTTTTTAATCCCATACCTTTTATATAGGTACGATTTTAAATTTTCGCCCAAGAAATTCTATCTCAATTTTTTTGAAAAATTCGTGAGTATATTTGCAGGGGGGGGGGGGGGTCAAAAAATGGAATCTCAAAAGCTAATAGGTCTTTTCGGGCGACCCTTTTCAGTAAGTAAAAGTTACTGAATCTTCAGTAGGTGCACATAAACAACTGATAACTCACCAACACCACGAACCTACTGTGTGTATTTACACACAATAGGTTCAGGGTGTTGATTGTTTATGTGCACTTGCTGAAGATTCAGTAACTTTTACCTTACTGAAACGGGTCGCCCGAAAAGACCTAATATTAATTTGAATTTATATTAATCGTTGCAATTATTTTTTTTCAACAATAAGTATAATATTTTTTCACGTTTTTTACAGGAATCGATTTCATCGATCGAACGTGACCACGTAGGCCCCAGCTCCGAATCACCTCGAGGTACCAAATCGCCAGTCCAGCAGGCAGTTCCGGCGCCGGCCGAATGGGTACGAAAAGAACGCTTAGGAAAGAAAGGAGAATTTCGTTACTTCTAACCGTCCGTACTGGGAATTTCGATCATGTTATTATCTTAACTAGATTATTGGACCATACCATATTTATTTATTTTTTTAGATAATTTTCTTCTTTTTTTAAAACACATATTTATTCGACTCGAGCAGTCGAGCACGAATTTCTGCCGGTTTCGCGCCAGTGTATAATTTTCTCCAAGAGCTTATACACTCCCCTCTTCTCCCCCTGTTCTGAAAATGATTCTAGTTAACCTCAGGCAACTATCGTTGAACAACGGACCGATTTTTAAACGCAGCCAAAGCATAGCTGTAAATTATTAATTTTTAGTTCTGTGTGAGTTCGAGAGAGAAAAAAGATTAATATAGTAATTACGTATTTTTATATCGAGTATTATTTTTTTCTACTGCAGTATTTTTTTTCTCTGTTAAAATATAAAAATATTTTTTAATAAGTTTAAAACGTCGTGTAACTGATTCCTAACGTTAAGATACTCGAAGGTGCTAAACAAGAGTGCAATTCCAATTTCCAAATAAATAAATCCCCTTTTTTTCGTTTTTAATTTTAGTATAATTTATGATTATTATGCTTATACGTTAATCAAAATTTGTTGTATTAATATAGATCTATTTGGCGGGAATCAGTTATTTGAAAAAAAAAAAACAGTATTATTGTCGAACGTAACAGTATTTTGTAAACGTAAATATATTTTTATTATTGTTGATGGCTGTTTTATTCGCGGTACCTAACATTTATGTTAATATTTGAGTATCGTGGGCCGGATTAAATGTCATTCCTTCACCTAGATTTTCAAAGGTGGTGGCTTTTTAATATATTTATAATAGCCCGATCGTTTCTCATTGACAAAGTTTATTGTCACGTGCAACGGTACTCTAGTGATAACTCGTACCTGGCACGACGGTAATTTATTCGAATATGCGGATTGCCGGCGTTTTTATAACGTGTCGTGCTACTGTACCGTAGTAGTGTGTTGATAAGCCAGCCAAACGAACGGTTTCGATGGGAGATTCTGGTAAGTGACGGAAGCCTCGTTTTTATAACAAATTGGTGACGATGAATACGATAATTACGTAATTTTTAGAGAGCGAAGATAGCGATGCTGAGGGAGGTCTTGGAAATGTCAGCAGAGTGGTTATGAGACCTCCTGGACATAGTGGAAAGGCCAAAAAAGGGCATATTTGTTTTGATGCTTCGTTTGAAACTGGTAAGTGGAAAAAATGAATAGACGGAGTAAGTTTTTGACCTGATGATTTTTTATACAGGTAATTTGGGTAAAGTTGATTTAATATCGGATTTCGAATACGATTTGTACATTAGACCGGATACTTGCAACCCGTATCATCGAATGTGGTTCAACTTCATCGTCGATAATATTAAACTAGATCAGGTAAGGTGATTTTTGAATTATTATCAAGGGAGGTTTCCAACTGACGGTAAAATTTTGGGTTGAGATAAAAAATAAATCGAAAGTACATATTGAAAAAATTCTATCTCCAAAATTATTTCAGGAGCTGAAGTTCATTTCTCGAATTTCGGCGAATTTTTGAAATTTCAAAACTACCTCAGCACCTTGTAAAATATGAAAATTTGATCTAATCAACGAAAATAGCTTAAGGGCCGTATTTTAAGGGCTAGTTGTACATTCAATAGTTAACGAACGGTTGATGGTTAACCAACGGATTCACGAATTCTCATTGGTGGAAACCATCAGTTAACTACCAACTGTTGGTTAACTATTGATTGTACAACCGGCCCTAAAACATACCTTATTTTTAAGTAGTTTTTAAGGTACCTTAAAAAGTACCTTAGACAGAATTGGTATTTTAAAACGTTCCTTAACAAGACTTGAAACACGAATTCTATCTGTGAGACTTGGAATACCTTAAGGTACCTCGCGAGGTACCTTAAGGCAACAAATAGTTTTATCTTACGTATTTACAGTTGTGATGATATTTGAATTATATTATAAACAGATTTGTTCAGTAAAAATATGATGGTAGACCACGATATCATCGATATATGTATACCTAATGGACATTATTGACATATCTACATCTATCCCAAGGATTATAGTTTTCGCTGACGACTATATGGATGAAAATTTACAGAGACGAATTTAAAAAAAAATCATATTTATATAAGTGGCCTATTTTTAAAATTGAAGGGATGTTCTGTGAAAGAAGATCTGAAACTGTCAATGGGGAAGGGTACAGGGAAGAGGGAGCTAAAAATTGAGAAAATCTCTCATGTGGAATTTTTCAATTTCCCGCTTGAAATGCAATTTTCCTCAATTTTTCAGACTCAACATGAATAATATTTATCAATTTTTTTATCATGGTCATTAGTTTTACCATGTTCGTAAATTTTATATTCCCGAATTCAAACGTAATTGTTTCGAATAAAAATGAAAATTTGCTTTGAGGCGCAATATCTTTTGCCTTCTAATCAGACCACCCCTGGTTGATGGCAAAATTTACGTAGTCACTTACAAAAAAAACTTGTACTTACATACTTAAACATTTTTGACTATCTTCTATCTTGGAAGTGATAAATCTTAAAAAAATTTTTTTTTGAAATTTGCAATGAACAAAGGCAATTTGACCACACTTGAAGAAAGAGGAGGTAAATTATCAGAATCTCGAATGAAAGTTTCGGAAATTTTTTATGACAATAAAAAAATCTATTTCTTAACAACAAAAAATGAACAAATGACTCTGATATTCTTTATTTCTTCTTCTTTTTTTTCATTCATTCATTGTGAATGGAACACCGAAATAAAAAAATAGAAACATTGGAAAATTATAGAAACCTTCAAACACTGATGCAATATTGATTACAAAAAGTGTTGATAAATTTGTAAAAATAAGTAAATACAGCCAATTATATCTGAATAATGCGTTTTGATTGGTTGAATCATCTTTTAAGATTTGGCAACATGGGGTGCGTTCACTTTGGAAAAAAAATAAGGTATACCTTATTTAAATAAGGTGTAAACAAAGCGTTAGCCAATCAGATTTTTCGTTCCTGATAGATTTTGATCGATCATTTTTTCACCCTTCTAAAAATTTATGACTATTTTTATGACAATCAAATGGTACAAAAATTTGCTAACCAGCAATTTTTGAATTTAATGAACGATTTTGGACATCGATGCTTTGTTTATACCTTATTTAAATAAGGTATACCTTATTTTTTTCCAAAGTGAACGCACCCATGGTATTCAAAGCAATACGCAAACGAAATTAAGGAAGGTTTTAAAATACGACTTTTAAGGAAGCCCTTACCGAAGTTCTCCTAAGGAAGGTTTTAAAATACCAAACCATTCCTTAAAATAAGGTATCCTTATTTTTTAAGGATACCTTAAGGTATGTTTTAAAATACGGCCCTAAATTTGGTATATACTCCATTTTCGACCTCTCGAATCGATTGGAAGACGTTTCGAGACTTTTTGAAGCCTCCATGAAAATTTTGAAATTTTTTAGCACTGGAGAAAAGCTTATAAAAATGGTATGAAAATACCTAATATGAATTCGAACCGGCAGTTACGAATTACCGAATTTGCCTATCTTCACTTTTGAAGGGCAGCAGTTATTTTAAATTTCCCCAAAAATTAATTTTTTAAAGTTTGACTGGAATCGGTAATCATTTCTGCTCCTTCAAAAGTCAAGATAGGCAAAATTGTTTACCTCAAATTTTTTGGAATTTTTCCCCCATTATCCTAGGTACTTAAACTAGCAATTTCAGTCAAATTTAAAAAAAAAATTGAGAAAATTTAAAATCACTGTAGCCGGCAAAAACCGGTAATTCATGACCGGAGCGGAAACTTTACCACTGAAATTTTCTAAACCACGACCGGAACGATAACCGTAACTGTACAAGAATCAAATTTGTAACTGGATCGGGAACCAGTGATGGGAAACTGAAATAATATCAGTTTCAGTGCCTAGAATAATAGAAAAAAATTACAAAAAATTTATGGTATAAAATTTTTGCCTATCTTTACTTCTGGAGGGGCAGCAATGATTAACGATTTCAATCAGACTTTGAATTTTAAAGTTTGATTGAAATCGTTAATCATTGGTGCCCCTTCAAAAGTGAAGGTAGGCAAAAGGTGTATACCACAAATTGTTTGCCATTTTTTTTGCATTATCCTCAGTAGTCAGTACTTAAACTAACAATTTCAGTAAAATTTAAAAAAAATGAAATTCTGAGAAAATTTGAGATCACTGTAGCCCCTTCAAAAATGAAAATAGGCAAAAAGTGCATACCACAATTTTTTGAAAATTTTTTTCCATCATCCTTGACATTTGACTTAACGATATAAATTTTACAGGGAGATCAGGTAATTTTGAAATTTCAAAAATTCGCTGAAATTTGAGAAACGAACTTTAGCACCTAAAATTTTGGATATAAGGTACTTCTAGAAGTACTCAAGCATCATAGCTATGATGCTTGATGTACTTACGATGTATACGTTTCAGATGTAATTTAAATGTAGGTACCAAGTGCATAAGCCTTGCATAAGCGCACCCAGAAATTATGTAAGGGAGGGGCTGAGAATTCGAGAAAAAATGGCTGATTAAGTAATCTGTTATCAGGTTCAGGAGGAGAATATAATAGAAATTTAAAATTACCAAAATTCAGACGAGGAGAGGGGTTAGACTGGAACCAGGGGCAAATGAACTTCGAAATTACGAATCAAAATTTTATCTGCTCTGGGGCATAGGAAAACTTTAAAATTACTGAATTTTAGCCTGAAGGAAAGTACAGAAAAAAATTGAAATATTACTAAAATTCATGAACAAAGAAAAATTGAAAATTTGTGGAATTTTTGAAACAATCAATACACTCTCTAAATCTAAATCAGTCAAATTTGGAAAAATTCTTCCTTTTTGAATTAGTAAAATAAATTTAACTAAGAATCAGTATTTCAGTCAAAATTATTGATTTTTTCTGACCAATTTGAAATTGACTGAGAAATCTATGGGTTTTGATTGAAAAATCAGTAAAAAATTACAGATTTTAAATAAGATTTATTTCACTGATTTAAAAAGGCAAAATTTCATCAAGTTTGACTGATTAAGATTTAGAGAGTAATGTTTATTCAGCGAGGACGAAATTTTTTAAAAAAATTATTTTCGAAAAGCAAAAAATTTCACTTCTTTTTGACATTTTTACGATAAAAAATAACCTTAGCCAGTTTAAGAAGAAGGCCTCTGAGTAACCCCCCTTGGATGCGCCTATGACCAAGTAACCCAAAAGTCCTGAAACCCCAATTTTTTTTTATTGTTTGAAGAGGAATCGTTTTTTCCTAATCCTACGCTGGCCTGAACGAAGAGTTGCCTACATTTAGGTCATCGAGGGACAACGCCACACTCAAAATATCCGGAGTGGGAGGAGCAATGCAGTGTTTTCATGAGAACTTGATTTTTTTGTGAATTTTTGCACCTTCAAATTTTTGATTAGGCAAAATTTGCATTCAATGATTTTTAATCCTTATCCAAAACTCTGTCATATGTACGTATCTGGGTAATTCTACCAAAACTGTCGCATTTCCAGTACATGAAATTCAAAAAATAAAAGTTGAATTTCTTAAATTTTTTTGATTGAAATCTAAAATGTATACGTTCGAGACACCATTTTTTGTATTTGGCTCAGTTCATAGCCCCCAGGGGAGGGTGTGGGGCGATTCAAATTTTTGGTATCCACGTCTATGGAAAATCTATAATTGTGGGTTCCATGACCATAGAATTTTCTTTGTATGGTCTTTAGTTCCATCGTAGTGGCACCTAATTCATTGAAGGGATCAAGCCCACTGGATGCAGAATGAATCATACTATTTACATGTTCAAAGTTCTCACGTTACAGATGAAAATTCCTTCGTCGTGGATGCAAAAATCATCTTCGTCACGACGAAGGAAATGAAAAAAGTAGCCACGACGTAAGAAAAATCTTGAATATTTCTCATTTTTTCAATTGCGAATTGATTTTAAAGTGCATTGTGTTGAATTTGTGTTGATATACTTACTTATGGAATATATTTTTCTTATTTGTAGCTCAATACCATAAGCACAATTCGAAAAATTGATAGCCACGACGATGGAATGTAAAAATTGTAAACACAAGAATTTTCACCAATTTTCATTTCAAGATTGACCAAGTAGTCAGGAATTTAAAATTCAACCGATAAAGGTTGTTCCTATTACACCCCTGAATCAGTATTGCGGTTGAAAAAGATAAAATACGAAGTAACAGAGCCAGAAAAAATTAATGAAATTTCGCCACGACGATGGAACAAAAACCTAGTAACAGAGTTTTGGTCTCGTCTTGAGGTCACCCAGTGCCCTTCTGGCGACCCTCGGAGAGGTCAACGTGTACCCCAACACTCTACCAATATCATGTTTTTAAAATTTTTCAAAAATATCAATTATCTTCAGTGCTAGGGGTAAGTAAAGGGTGAAAACCATGAGTGGTAACAGCCACGACGATGGAACTTTTGACCATTAAAATTTATGCAGGGGGTGGTGGGGGAGGGGAAAAATTATTTTTTTCGCTGGAAAAGGTGGGGGAGATGATATCCAATAAAACACTACAAAAAAAGGCACTCTAGCGCATTTAGTACTCGAGAAATTTATAAGTAACTTAAATGCGACAGTTTTGGTAGAATTACCCATCTATTAGTTTTTAAATGTTTCAATATTTTAAAATTTTTTTCATAATTTGGGAATAATGAGAGACAAGTTCATATTTTTTGAAGAGATATGAGCGTCAACTGTGCTAATGGGATTTCATTATTTGTTAAAATTGTTATTTTTTTAACTTGCGAAATTGCGAAATCCGAGGGTATTGGGTCACTTGATATTATTGAGCAGTGGCGTCGGAAAGTGTGGGGTACAAGGGGTACATTGTACCCCCCCCCCCCAAAATCCTGACGGGGGTACAAAGTATCATTTGTACCCCCCCCCCCCAATCACATCAAATAGAAATTTTCGAAGCATTAAAACTGGAAAAAATGCTTTTTTGGGCTTTTAAAAACACAATTCTCAAAGCTTCACCCTCGCTACGCTCGGGCATGAACAAAATAACAATTATATGGATTATTTGAGGCGACAGGACGAAAAAATGCTTCTTTTTTCCCCCTCCACAGAAAATCCTCCTGATATTCAAGTCTTGGTTCTCATTTTGTACCCTCCCAAAAAAAAAGCTTCCGACGCCACTGTTATTGAGTAATCTCGTACCCCCCCCCCCCCCCCCCCCCCCCTTTAAAAAATTGTTTTGACACAAAATTTTACTTTCGGTTGAAATATTTCCTTTGCAGCTATCAATCTATCTACCTAATTCTAATCCTGCTGCCTGTTTTTAAACAGAGAGTTATGTTCAATGTTGTCAACATTAGTAAACACAAGAACCTATTTTGCGACGGAATGACACCCATTGTCAAATCAACCAGTAGGAAAAAATGGTAAAGGAGAAAAAGCCCAGGGAAAACCCGTCACAATTTGAGCAGATCTTAGCTCATGTATGACTATTTCTAGGAAGAACTGATCAGATTAGAAAATTGGCCATATCTGATCCGATCTGTTTAGATTCATAATCTAATAAGCCTTGTTTAAATATGATCAAATGAGTCAAGATCTGCTCAGATTTGACTATTTTTTCCACGGATTGACCTGCTCATACCTAATCAGATCTAATTATGTAGATCTGTTCAGATGCAGCCATTTCCAGATCTGAACATTTTTTCCCTGGGAGGTGTTGAATAGTTTGCCTATGTCATCAATGGAAGGCAACAATTTAACCGGCTGTATTTTTTACAGGTATCGAATGCCTCCTCATCAAGTTTACTTTTACCGGTCCCCTTATCATAATGATAATTACGTTCTCACTCTAGCTTTTTGTTTCGATAAAGAAGAAGAAGCTTATCAATTTTCTTACAGTTATCCATATTCCTATACGAGATGTCAAGCTTATCTGGAGCTTATTGAACGTAAATCTTTGGCTCATTTTAGAAGAGAACTTATTGGAAATTCTTTGGTACGAAATTAATACTCAAATTTTGCATAGACTATGATTCAATTACCTAATATAAGATTTTCTTTTTTTTTGGTAGCAAAAAAGAAGAATAGATTTAGTAACGATAACTCATCCTTCGAATATGGAGTTAAAATCGAAGATTAGAATGGTTGTGATTTGTTCTCGAGTTCATCCTGGTGATTCCCCTTCGTCGTACGTGTGCCAAGGTATCATCGATTTTCTCATTAGCGATCACCCAGTGGCAGAGAAATTAAGAAATAATGTCGTATTCAAGATTATACCGATGATAAATCCGGATGGGGTTGTTTTGGGAAATTTTAGGTAAGTATTCCTGATTAATTTGACATTTTTTGAATGACTTTTCATATTATTGGAGGATAATAAGTATCTAATTTTTTCCAGGTCTAATTTATTAGGAGCTGATTTCAATCGTAACTGGAATCGCATATCGCAATGGAATCATCCTCCTTTGTTTGCCATCAGTAATACCATTAATAAGCTTAATTCTCATAAAGTAAGCAATTTTTAAAAAAGGGTATGGACGGATAAGGGGTGAATTTGGCCCCCGGCGCTTTTGGGCTCCTAAACACCTCAAGTCGTGTATATCGACTAGAAATAATTTTTCACAAAATTTTGGACCCCTACCCCCTCTTTTTCGGAGCTATGACCATTTTATTGCATCATTTTCAAGAATTTTTAATTTCAACGGAAGTGAAGGAAATTTTCTGTTCTTTGGCACAAAGTTACATCTGGTAGAGGTGTATTCATGATAATTTTTTCAACAATTTTGGTGCACTCCTTCACGTTTTTTTGGTCATTTGAAGTTTTCAATCGTAAAAAATACCATATAAGCGAAGAGCGACCACCCTGGAAAAATTCCTAAAAAATACGTTTTTTTATGTAGAATTTTACTATGTATTTGGTTTTGGCGATTTCTTTGAACTAAGGGCCGAAAATTACGAAAAACCGTACAGGAATGTTGTAATTTTAGCAGATTTTTCAAATTTTGAGCGCTTTATACAGAAAGAAATGACCAAATAAGGAAACCAATTTCAAATTCGTGTTCAGCAGGTCAAAATACCCCGGTAAACACCCTTTTCGTAATAGTTTTGATTAAAATTTCAAAATTTGCCTTTCTCACGGATTTTTAATGAAAAAAAAAGTGAATTTCGAGACTTCGAGTAAAACGATCGCGAAAAACGTATTTTCCGGGGTATTTTGACCAGCTGAACACGAATATGGATTTGGTTTTTTCATTTCGTCATTTTCTCATGTGTACTACCACTTTCTTCATCCCCAAGCCCCCATTCACACCCTTTTCCTCTAATTTATGTATATTTCAACGTCTTCGCCGAAATCCATCTGCTAAGACGTATTAGAGTTGAGAGTTTTTTAGATAGGGTTTCATTTTTGCCACTTTTTTAGTACGTTGATTTTATGGTAGTCCTAGAGTTGAAATCCTCCCATTTAAATTTCCAACTTCCTAATACTATTAATAGTGATGTTATTGGCCTTAAATGCGGTTATATTTTTGTAAAAAAGGTGTTCTTGTGTTTTTGACCAACAATGCTCCTCCCCAATGCCCCCCCCAGAAAATCAATAATGAATTAATTTTGTACAGCCCAACAACGAGATGCAAAGTGACAATTAGGAATATTTGAAAAAAAAATCAAGCATCTTCGATGCCCCGCTCCTGTTTTCGTGAAACTTTTTTCAATCTCGAATTGCTATGTTGATTCTTGTGGAAAAATTTCAAAAAATTATTGTTCGAGATCTGGACGCGCAATATTGTATCTCATTGGCATGATTTAATGCTAAAGACATGGAGGATACGTGGAAAATAAATTCACCATCAATCCTCTTGGACGGTTTCTGTTGCTGAAATGTGACTCAAAAAATTTGAAATGGAAAGATTTTAGTTTCCGACTAATTTTGGGTCGTAGAACACAAAATATGACATTAATTATTGTGTATAATAATTTTCTTGCTCGAGAGACCCGATTCAAACTTGAAAATGAGGACGTTTTAGGGAAAAATGACGAAATGAAAAAACCAAATCCATATTCGTGTTCAGCTGGTCAAAATACCCCGGAAAATACGTTTTTCGCAATCGTTTTACTCGAAGTCTCGAAATTCACTTTTTATTCATTAAAAATCAGTGAGAAAGGCAAATTTTGAAATTTTAATCAAAACTATTACGAAAAGGGTGTTTACCGGGGTATTTTGACCTGCTGAACACGAATTTGAAATTGGTTTCCTTATTTGGTTATTTCTTTCTGTATAAAGCGCTCAAAATTTGAAAAATCTGCTAAAATTACAACATTCCTGTACGGTTTTTCGTAATTTTCGGCCCTTAGTTCAAAGAAATCGCCAAAACCAAATACATAGTAAAATTCTACATAAAAAAACGTATTTTTTTAGGAATTTTTCCAGGGTGGTCGCTCTTCGCTTATATGGTATTTTTTACGATTGAAAACTTCAAATGACCAAAAAAACGTGAAGGAGTGCACCAAAATTGTTGAAAAAATTATCATGAATACACCTCTACCAGATGTAACTTTGTGCCAAAGAACAGAAAATTTCCTTCACTTCCGTTGAAATTAAAAATTCTTGAAAATGATGCAATAAAATGGCCATAGCTCCAAAAAAGAGGGGGGTAGGGGTCCAAAATTTTGTGAAAAATTATTTCTAGTCAATATACACGACTTGAGGTGTTTAGGAGCCCAAAAGCGCCGGGGGCCAAATTCACCCCTTATCCGTCCATACCCTTTAAGTTTGAAAATTTTTCCAAGTATTCTGAATTTGTAATTTTTTTAGAATGTAGAATTGGATTTTGTAATCGATATCCATGCACATTGCAGTCTGTGTGGAGTTTTCGTCCACGGGAACACTTACGAAGACGTTTACAGGTATTTCTACTTTATTTCGATCAATTTCGAGAAATTCCTAACTGTGACGTACGAGTTATTCATCTCAACTTACTTATGGTTTGTTTGAGACATGAGAGGCACACGCTGTTTCCAAAATTACTATCCCAAAATATCGATGGCTATGAACCTTCTTATTGTATGTTCAACAGAGACCCAAAACAGAAGGGATCTTGTCGAAGGTAAATCAGTAGAAGTAAAAATTAGGCCTAACGCACATGAATTTGATAGAAATTTAATGATTTTTGTTATTCATATGGTCTGATTACAGATTTTTTTCCGATTTAAAGGAAACCGTCAATTGTTATTCTATATTTACCTCGTTCTATGGATATACTCGTAAAAATAGCAAGAGTTTTATCTATTTTGATGAAGAATTGTGTATCCTTTTTATCGAAATATTAAATTAAAAATGGAAAAATTAATAATTTTGTACATTTAGGACATAGAATCACCCTAGAGAATACTCACCGCTCATAAATTTTTTTTCTTCTCCTCAAAACAAGGCAGACTGTTCCTAGTATATTTTTTGTTTAGAAAATTTGACCGAGGATGGTCTACGATGGGGTATGGTTAAAAAAAATTAGATTACTTCAAAAAAAGGAGATTTTAATTTAAAACAAAAATTTAGATATTTTAAACCAAATGTTCGCCTGAAAACAGAAATGGACTGAATGGAAGGCAGAAGAAGCAGCTAGCCTTTCTAATCCCCTAACAATGGATAAAATTTATTATTTAGTTGAGAAAATTAAACTTCGTACGCGCGAATTGGAAAATTATCGAAAATGAACTTTTTGAGATATTTTTGTTTTAAATAAAAAATGGGAAAAATTATGAGTCATAAAAATCAGGAAAAAATTCCATCTCGTATATAGGAAATTTTAAATCTTTTTGCTTATCTTGAAACGAATTCCGGTTCGTCCCTGCCTAGCACCTGAAAAATATTACCTACTTTTTTCGTGTTTGTAGAGGGTACTAATTGGAAAAAAATAATTTAAAATCAATTAATAAAATTTCTGGCGACCATCAAGACTAAATTTGCCCCCCTCTTCTTCGCAAAAACACAAAATTACGAAAAAATTTATTTCGTCAAAACGAAGATATAGGTAGTAGGATATTTGAAAAAGTTAAGTTCACCAATGAGCATTAAAATGAAACTTATTTTTGAATACTGATACCATCTCATTCCTCAAATTACTAATTTTTTGAAATAAAATTGTATGTGTTTCTATACTGCCCACATAGTTTTTTTTTTCAAATAAAATATAAGTATAAATAAGACATCAAAAAATCGCAATCCCCCCCCCTGCCAAAACTTCATTAAAAATTTAATTACGTTGCGTTTTATTTCTCTACATGATCGTTTTTAACAAAAAATGGCCCAGAAAAATTTTAACCCCCCTAGATCAGAAAAAAGAAAACTTACGTTAGAGTGTGCCTAAATTTTTCTTCAAATAAACTTTAAAAAAGCATCTAAACAGGAAAATTTTCCAAAACTATAACAACTTGTTCAATGATTCCTCAATGCAATTTATTTTTTTAAGACAGCTCTGAAAAAAATTAAAAATTTAATTCATAATTTTTTGAAAACGTAATGATTTGAACTTCTCACATATTTTCTTGGAGGACCATAAAATCTTTCAGAAAATTAAAAAATTTCAAGTTAATTCTTTTTATTATAAAAATTTGAGATGATTTGAATTCGGAGTCACAGATAAATCGGAATTGGATTTTGGAGGGCAGAAAAATAGAAAAATTCTGACTAAAACGGATTTTTTCTAATTTTTCAGACAACTCAAAAAACAAATTTTTTTTTGAAAAATCATGATTTTAAAATATTTTTCTATTCAAATTGAATTTTTCCAGTTGAAAAATTCCTTCGAACGCAGTGTTGCCAATCATCCAAATAGTTTTCATAATTTTATAGTAATTTCAAATTTGTTCTTAAAATTAAAAATTCGTAAAACAGGAATATCAAAAAAAAATTATTTTGGTATTTTACTTTTGCTCGAAGGAAATGAAAATTTATTGACTTGCTTAAAGCAGTTTTCTTTGGTTTCATTGCATACACCATCATTATTTTATTAATTTTCAGAAAAATTTTCAAGTGATTAAAAAATTCTCCACAATTTTTCAGTTTTGGTTATGAATTATAGGCAGATTTAGGGTAGGTTCCGGGAGGGCTTAGCCTTCCCAAAAGTGAACGTTTTTTCTTTTTTTTTGTTGCTTATTAACATCTGAAGTGACCTGGGGCTTAGCCCCTCCCCCCCAGATCCATTCCCCTTAATCCACCTAGGTTAACGGTTAAAAAAATTGAATTAAAAAATTTGAAATTTTTTTCGAAAAGGAATACCGAAACCGAGCGAAAAATTCTCAAGAGTTATAAAAAATCGTTCAAGTTTTGAAATACGAAATTTTTTCAAAATTCAAAAATTTTCATAATATTTTTCTATTTATAGATCAGATGAATTTTAATCAATGATTTATAGAAAAATAATTCAAGTATATTTCCTCTTCTTCCTCCATTCTCTTGCCACGATCAATGTAATCATCAAAATCCACTTTGCACCAAAAAGAAAAAAAAAACACCAATACACTTATCACCGATTATTCTCCATTCAACTCCACTCTCAACCACTCTGATTCCTTAACCCCACCTCAGATCACCGAGTCGGCCGCAACATCGTCCGTTCCTTCTCCGACTACTACCGCTACGTCGGCGTACTACCAGCCAAACCAAAATCCACCAAACCAACCACCAAATCCGAACGACCTCGCAAAAAACGTTCCAGAAAATCCCACCATCGTACCAGATCCAGAGCTCATTCGAAACTCAAGAAACGAAAATTCAAAAAATTCCGTCGTCGTTATCGTCACCATCTTCATCATCGATCAAAAAAAATCAAACAAGCCCTTCGAGTAATCACCTCGGTGGAATTGAAATCAAAACTGGATCTAAAAAAGGGGTTCGTTGATTTCTCCGATATCGAGTTCCCATCTCCGCAGATCGATAACCAGAGAGTGATCACAATTAGACGAAAATTGCTATCGAAATTTCGACACGATACAGGGACACAGAAACGTGCCGAGGAGCTGGATCCATTATCGTCGTATATTAAAATAGACCCTAGCATACCTAAGACTGATTCATCAATTAAAATTATCACCATTGGGAAGGACATTCAGTAGATAAATTACAACTGCGGATTTTTTTTTTTCAAAATAAACGCGTATTTTTTCTTTTAGCGACAACGGTTTCATTGATAGCACTAAAAATTATTTTCCATTTAATACCTAATTAATCATGGCATTAAATTAGTAAAACGGTCAAACTACTTTGACATGTAGATACCTAAACCTATAGACCTACCCGGCAGCATGAATGATCAAATGAAATCACGCATGAGCTCATCCTCATTACTTACGTTTTTATTTGATAAAATCGTACGTAATCATAAAACACTTTCAAAATACATTTCAGAACATACTCATGAGATAATTAAAAGAATAATTAGCTAAGGAATATTTTCATGTTATCTTCATTCGAGATTTCGAGAGTACCTACCTAATACCTAATATATTTTTCTAATGATTGTAATTATCAGTATAGCTGAAAAACAAAGTAGGTATCGTTGAAAATTTCTTCTCTGCATCTATGTTTTTATTATTCGAAAAACCAGCATTATAAAAATATTCATTTCATTTGATAATTCTACGGTTCAGAATAAATTTTTTAAGATATACCTAATGAACGAAAAATATTCCTCATTCCGAAGCTAGTTTATTTCATGGCGTGATTCAGAGATAATCTGAATACTGTAGGTACCTAAAGAAAACATTGATAACGAACGCCCAATTTAAAACGAGCTTTTATGAATGTTTAACGTATTGTGTCAGTTTAACAATCAAGGAAAAATTTCTAAAAATTTACTCATACGAATTAAAGTTCTATTCGAATTCAAACACGTCAGAACAATTAACTTGTTCAATTTTTTCTGTAAAATCCCAAATTCATAAATATTTTCCGATCTTAATTTATTGAAATAATTTTCAAACCGAATTAATTGAAAATCACTAATCGAGCAGATAAGTACTTGGCAACTTTCGCGCCAACGCCCAGTATGCTGTACCATTGTACAGTCAGTATCTTTCTGTGACTGTATGTACGAACAGGAGTTCAAAAACACGAGAATGGAGGTGTACCTGCCCAATGTTTTACATTTCTGCCACGTAGACGAGAACCCGGAGGACCAAAACCTGCGACAAGAAATCGCACAGCTTCACGATCAAAACTCGAGGTTGCAAGTCAATAATTCAACATTGAATTCCCTCGTGTCCACTCTCCGCGTCGAGCTACAAGAGGCCCAAGAAGCCAATATTGAAGTTCGTGCCGATCTACGTCGGAAGTCAGATTTGTACCTGGACTTGGAACGCAGATACGACCAACTCAGCGCAGATTACGAAGTCGCTTCCGAAAAGCTCGCTCAGCAAGAGAAGAAGCTGAAATTCGTCAAAAAAGAAACCGAGCATTGCAAGCCCGAAAATCCGAAAGTAATCGCAGTCGAAACGCAAATGGAAGAAGCGGTATCGCCGACTCAGATCAGAAATGTTTCTGAGACAAGCACTGCCGGTACCGCCGACGCGACGTTGAAGACACCAGATGAGGTGGAACTCCCTGATACCGACGAGGAATACGAGGAGCCAAAAAGTCCTACTAAACGCATGTCACCCACGTCCGAACTTTCTGAAACAGACGATATACCGAAGAAACATCAATTTAGTCCCGCTCAGATAGTACAGCATATGACACCAGAGATGGTAGACGTTACGGTCGCCGAGGTATCGGAAGAATTCAGAGCAGGACGTATAACATTTCCTACGATAAACGAAGGTAACTTAATAACCCTAACACCTCATTTTATCGGTTCCAATATCGACATAGATTACTCATCTATTTTGTGGAACTCAGATTCGGACGACTCCTGGGCCGATCTGAAGAAATTAGATACTTGAAAGAACACCGAAACAGACGACAGTGAGGTGGAGATTCAAACTCGTTCATTTGAAAAATCGACGTCCGTTAGTAAGAAGGTTAGCTTCCCAAAAGACACCGGCGGGGTTCAGATACAGATCGACGTGTCAGGGACTTTATGTTTGCTTACGCAGACACAGACGATTCAGGATGTCCGTTTATACTCACCATCTGATCCGATAAATGTAAGTCCGATTGAATATAGCCCACAGCCGTACACCGATACTGATCATGCGTACTTACAGGTAAAGACTGAAACGATGAACGTGGAAACGAAATCGATATTGAAAGCAGAATCGCGTTCGACGTTGCCGCCACCACCACCACGCGGTGTACCACCAGCAAATGGAGCCCCGAATTACATTCCGATCCCGACGACGTCAAGGCAAGCGGACGAATACCGAGATCAGCTCGACCACGAAGAGCGGATACTTGCGTACCAAGCGCAAATAGACCGCGTACCGGAACCTCAACAGCAGGAAAGACCAGCACCTCGAGATCAGCAACCACAAGCTGCGAGAGATTTCTGGGGAAGAGAAGTCGATCAAGATGGCAACCAAATAGATGCGATCTCGCCAGACCGATAGACGTGAATGGACCCCCTCATCCACCCCCCCGAACTGCGGTACCGTACCAACGAATCTCCAGCACGTATTCCAACCGACCGGATGGAGAGTACGCAAAATAATTCAGGCGGCGATCAGACCGAATAACTTCACGTATTGGGTGGACGACTGGTTGATGTATGGCGACGCCATACCCTACATGTGTACGCGCAGTTCGGTGGTCCACTAAGTGAAGTTCGACGACGCGCTAGCCAAAAGCGCTTTTTACGCCGGGAAATTTCCCACAAAGATTATTGTAAAAAATCTACGGTTACTTGACAGACTTCCCCACAAAATGATAATTGGTCTCGTCGACAGTTGCACTGCGTCGGAGCACCTGTCGTTGTCGGTAGTACAGCAGAATGTCAGACAAACATTCGCAGACATGTACTCGCGTGGAGTCAAATACGTAATACTCACGATGCCGCTACTGTATAGAGACGCACCGAATCGCAGAAAAGAATTCGAGGACTTCTTGCTCCGATCGATAGCAGAGTATAATTGGCGATGGTACTATTTCGATGAGCCAAGAGAGCTCATATAGTCAGCAAGAAACACCATTCCAAGCGGATATATGTGATTCCTCCACCCAGACGATATCCGCACAGGTACCGACATGATGGTTGATTTTGCCAGAAATCCTTTGCTCGAAATAGAAAAGGAGCAGCCGTTACTGGTACGCCGTGCACCCTACGATGAATACGATTGCCAAACACAAACGCAACAACAGCTGTGAGAACGCGAAGAATATCTGCAGCAGCAACGAAGACAGCAGCAGCAGAACCTGTAAAAAAGAAGACAGAAGATCTGCAGTTCTTATATTTAAGATTTCGTTACGTTAAAAATATAGCGGTTCCTACGGTCGTATGCGGTTTGATACTACCTGGTTCCTGCTAGTACTCGTCGGAAGATTCCTTGGTTCCTGAAAACAGAAGAAAAATATCGTTCGAATTAAAAACACTAAGAAGAAATAGTTCATGGAACTCAACGTGAAGAAAAGTACCTTTTTTCGTTGTCGCGGTCCGCCGGAAAATTCGAGTCAAAATTTTGTCTGTTGGTATTCATCGTCATCGTCGTTGTAATGCGCTTTGGCCGGCATTCGTAGACTGGAACCATGGATAACCTGCAGAACAATAGACTGATTTTAGTATTAAGAACTTTTTTGTACTTAGTTTATAAGAAAAATACCTACTGTTAGTGTTTCGTTCGTCTTTTTGATATGTTGTTGTTACGAATTAATTAAAGTTTACTTGCATGTTGAATTAGCTTACGTTCAAAAGCAGTTAGAACTCTTTTCAGCGAGTATCGAGACCACCGGGCTAAAAGAGACAGTTAAGATTCTCTGATGGGGCAGTAGGTGCATACTATTCTAGACAGAATGTAATATGGATTCTCCTATTTACGGTTCATCGAACTGAACAGTTCTTAAGCCCGATGAAGGGGCATATGTAGGAGAATCTTATGCCTACAATAATTCTGTGTACTGACTGATTAGTGATTAAGTTACCGCTAGTCGGCAACACTGATCAGATAAGTACTTGACAACTTTCGCGCCTACGCACAGTATGCTGTACCGTTGTACAGTCAGTATCTTTCTGTGACTGTATGTACGAACAGGAGTACTCCTCGGTGGTCTCGGCCTAAATTAGTTAATTTCATATTCATGTTTAAATTCGTATAACTTGCTAATTTCTTACAGCAAGAGTAATTCGACAGATAGGTAGTGGTACTAAACTGTTTTACAGTAGTACATAATATACTAATTAATTTGATTCTCGGGTTATTCAGTTATTTATTGCGATATTCGATTCTACGTTTTAGAGACAAGTGCTAAATTCTAAATCTCTTTCAGGGTGATAGAAACGATTATTTTATTTCATGTGTTTTGTGTTTTTAGTTGTTAAGTAGCAGTGTTTAGAACTTATTTGTTTTTGCATCGTGTAGATTAGTTTTGTGTTAGTGCACCTGTACATACATGGCAACTCGCCCATGGTCATGGCAACTTTCCTTCAGTCATGGCATCAAAATCAAATAGATTTGATTTTGATGCCATTGTTCGAGTTGCCATGATGATGGCAACTTGCGAAGTTGCCATGTATGTACAGGTGCACTTAGTAATTAGGTAGTTAGTTCTCGGCTTTTGTACAATGCCCACAAAAGCCAGAAAAGAAGGGTCCTGTGCAA
>JAVBJF010001135.1:0-19955 GCA_033439095.1 Pseudococcus viburni
AAAAACGCGTCATATCCAGGTATTGAATTGGATTGTAAGTAACGTATTCGCACAGCAGCACAAAAACCAAAAATTCAATTCACAGACTGAATAGTATAGAGATCAATAATGATCTGAAAAAAAAACGCGAACGTTTCATAGACGAATATTAAAGGAACAAGGAAAACAACATCGATGGATCATTAAATTTTGCTTCTCCTTAAAAAAAATGTGATAGCACAAAAAAAAATGTTCAACTTTCCCAAATTTGGAAAAAATATTTCTCCAAATGGTAAATTTTCTCAACTAGTAAAAATAAGTAGAAAAAATCCAAACTTTGGAAAACATGAAAAACTTCCCAAGTTGGGACAACTTGCTAGTTTTATTCACATTTTGTCAAGTTGGGAAAATTCACTATTTTGTACGTAATTTCTCAAATTAGGAAAATATGAGTTGGTACAAAAAGTAAATTTTTCCAACTTTAAAGGTCGAAATGGCAAATTTTCCCAACAAAATACTAAGGGATGTCCAGTTACGCTACTGTAGTACATAATGAGCGATACGAGTGGAAAATTTTTCATTTTTCATTAGTTTTTTTCGTAAATAAGACAAAACAGTTGAAATGAAAGGAGTGGAGTCATTGCTCATGTATGTGATTTCATAGGTATGTCAAATCTTAGGTATAACTGTGTCATATCATAGGTACGTCATTTTTTAGGTGTTTTTTTACTGACAGCAGGGTGTCAATGCTCAGGTGCGCAAAAGCCTAGGCACGTCAAATCTTAGGTATAAGTGTGACATATGATAGGTAAGTCATTTCCTAGGTATTTTTTCCATAGAATACGTGGTGTCAAAGCTTAGGTATGCTAAAACATAGGTGCGTCATATCGTAGGTATAAGTGTGTCATATGATAGGTACGCCATTTGTTAGGTATTTATTTATAGAACACGTCTTGTCAAAACTTAGGTATGCCAAAATGTAGGTACGTCAAATGGCAGGTGTATCGTACGGCAGGTTTATCCAGTACATCGCAGTACATCTATGAAACCATGAGACAGTGTAAGAAACATATCTGACAAATTGTGAAAAGTCTCTAAGTCGGCTCCAAGTCCAAAGTAATAATCACGTGACGTACGATTGATAAGATAACGTAGAGGTGAAGCCTGGAGGAAAATTAAAAAAATATATCATAATTATAACTTATGTACTTTTCTGAAAAAATCGCGAAAGAAGTTTCAATATGCTAATTAGCTATATGTTCTTCAGCCAAAAGTGATGAAAATCGAGCATAACGGTGATACTTGTTTCGCCATTCTTCTCTTCAGTTTTCACCTCTTCGTAATATGTTTTGAAGATTCAAAAATAGTTTATCAAACTATCAAATCGCTGCTCGAAGAATCTAAATGTACTCGTTCGTACACGCGTTTTCTTATTATTGAAAAGTGAGTATCGTACACCAACTTCTTTCAAACATATCGTCTAACGACGATGTCGTTTGACGTTTACAGATAGTCGCTATTCATGGAAATGCTACGAAAAACAAATTATCGATAAGTTTTTGTCTATCGAGTGTGGAATTGATCGTTGTTGCCAAATGTTTCATAATTTTACCGCAGAATGTTTCAGGGACTGCCCGGTATCGGTAAAACTCCGACCATGCTATGTCCGGCTCGAACCCTTCTCAGAGCGGCTACGAAAGAAGCTGTACTCGAAATCGATGCATCAAATGAAAAAGGAAAGGAAGTCGTTACAAATGAAATTGAAAAGTTTGCTCAGCGAATTCCACAATACCTGCCGAAAAGCATGAAATCATTATATTTAATGAATCAGACAGTATGAGTTCATTTCACTTTCTCACTGAATTTGTAACTCTTGAGTATCTTGTATTTTTTTGAATTCATTGCAGTAAGACCTAAGGTGCTGAGGAAGCTTTATGTCCAACGATGGAAATGAAGAAAGGAACGACGCGGTTCGCTTTAGCTTTTAGTAACCGTGAAAAAATGACGACCAAGTCAATCTTGTGATGCCATTCTACGTTACCTATGATAAACTGGCCGACGCCGAATTATTATCCGGCGTAGTATATGTATGTACAACAAACAACAGGTACATATTTTGATCGAATGATCTGTCTGTTGAATACTTTCCAACGTTTTAAACTGTGATTGTTTTTTGCATAAGTGACATATTCAGATGATGGTTTAGAATCGATCGTTTTCACTGCCCAATGAGACCTGAGACAAGGCCAAGGTAAAATTTAATCCTCGTTCAACAGATTTGAGCACGTCAGTGGTGCGGATGTGTTCAAAGTTTTTGATGAAAAAAATGCTGAATCAATGCGTCAATGGGGAAATCTGGAATGTTTAACAAGGTTTTGAAATCGATAACAAGTTGGCCATGATTTTTCGGAAGAAAACTGTAATCAACTGAATATTTTTACAGAATATGGGTCACGTATAGAAACTTGGTTACGCTCCAGAAAATTGTTATCGTAAAGTGTTCAGACTTCGGAAAGTTTTAAAAAGTGAAGAGCCTTTAAAATTAGAATCCATTCAGGTATACATTCGTTACACTAATCTGTTGATTTCAGTTCGTAACAAGCATTCAACTTATTTCAATAATGTTACAGGAAATTGGTCTAAATTTCTTGGGTTAACACAAGGTGTCAATTCACGGGTACAACTTGGTGGTTTATCAGCAAAATGTTGTAAAATGACTTCGTCGTATAGAAAATTGACAATAGTGTGAATTAATAACAGTTAATTTTTCATTACGTTGAAATACAGTCGAGACATCGGTATAGGTTATAGTTAATTTAACTGTTAAGAAATAACGTTCGAACAAACATCGGAAAAACAACGATTAAGTATAGCAGTTGTATTATCACTGGCGAATTTATTATGTAATGTTTCAAATCGCACGAATAAATTGCAACGCAAATTAAATCGTCTGATACTTTCGAATTATCGTCAAATGCACTGAGAAAAGGAGAAATGATATCGTTTGTGTTTAAAGTCAAAGACCAGCAATTCGTAGGTAACCCTTATTCTGCGTTCATTCCATTGAAGGAGACGTTGGTGATGAAATTTTCAACTTGAATGGCTGATGAACCGAATCCTAGATGCAACACATGTAGTGGCTCTATAAAAATACAAGTTATTACATACTGTCATCAAAAAAAAAATTAATATTTATGCAGATTCTTATTAGCGAACGGATATGTTTGACAACTTCGAAATCTTTATAACACCGAATAATGTTTAGTTTGGTGTGGTTAGTACTAGCTCTCTTGTTTAAGTTCTTGAGTTCGTAGAAAGTTTTCCAGTTCTAATAATGTAGACCAGAATCCATTTCATTTTAAAAAGGTTTCGCTTTTTGATAAAATGAAGTATTTTAGGCACGTTAATCTTTCAGCTCTATAATTAAAAACTGATGGTAGAAAAATCGATTCAAAAATAATTTATTTGTAAAAGGAGTCAAATTTTGATTAAAAGAATTTTTTAGGTACGTCAATTGCTCAACTTTACAATTCAAAATTATTGATTTTAAAAAGTTGTCAAGTTTTGATGAAATTAAGGGCTACAAAATTGGCACACACGTACATAAAAATTGCTTTTCAATTCTATAAACTTCCTTATCGATAACCCGGTACAAAGCTACAAACGCTCCATTCGCTATTCAACATAATTTTTCCCCAGGTCTAGCAGGTATGCATGGTACTAGCTGTGACAAAAGGATATAAGTGTTTTAAATTAGTCGGCAGATGAAACGAAACTAAAAAAAATTCAAAAATCCATTAAATCAATATCGATTGTAGAAATGAACCCGGAAAGTTGAAAATTTCCAACTATAATACTCAACATTTTCCAGAGATTTCCAGCTCAGCGCCATTTCTGGTCAATTTAAAAAAAAATTGGAAACATTCTAAAAAAAACTTGAATACCTGTCACATTTATCAAAAGTTTTTCTTCCCAAAAATATGTTTTTAACAAATTGTTCAGGGAAGGATGGGGAAGTATATCGCCTCTGTTTTTTACTGTGCATTGCCATCGTGTGTGAAAATCGTCAAGTTTTAATTTTGTTTTTCTTTTATAATACTTTAATGCAGGAAGGTTTGACGTATAGATATTCTATGTTTGTCAGTGGCGTCGGAAAGTAGGGTACAAGGTGTACATTTCATCCTCCCCCCCATCCTTACGGGGTACAAAGTAACATTTTATACCTCTCCAAAATAACATCAGATAGGCATTTTCGAAGTATTAAAATATGGAAAAATGCTTTTTTGGGCTTTTAAAAACTCAATTTTTTCAAAGCTGAAATCACAATTATACGAATTATTTGAGGTAACAGAGCGAAAAAATTATTCGCCCCCTCCCCCGAAAATTCTCCTGGTATTCTAAGTCTTGGTTCTCATTTTTTACCCTCCCGAAGAAAAAAGCTTCCGACGCCACTGATGTTTGTGAATACCTTCCTGGTTAGAAATTAAAACTTTGACGAAATACCTTCAATTTCCGATATGCTGATAACAATTTTTCAAAAATTGTTTCATCCATAAATTACTTTGTCTAGCCATAGCTAGTAGGGAACCGGGATAGGAGTCTAATACCGACGTATAGCTAACGCGCGGGTAATTACTCGGTCTGGTCTCAGACTCCTTATATGTTCATCGTATGCAACCCCTTGAACATGGAAATACAACGCGTAATATTTTTAAAAATGTGAATAAAATCGTTAATTCAGGTATCAAGGATGATAGGAAAAAAAATTTGCAAAAAAATTGTGGTATACACGTGTGTTGCCTATCTTCATTTTTAAAGATGCTACGGCGATTTTTAATTTTCCCAAAAATTAATTTTTTAAAAATTTGACTGAAATTGTTAGTTCAAGCATAGAGTAAGATGGTTCAAGTACCTAGGGAAATGGAAAAAAATTTTTGCCTATCTTATTCTTTGAAGGGCAGCAGATAATTTAAAGGCTCTGGTGCAATAAGGGGGTCATTTGGCCTCAAGTGGAACTTCGTAAAAATTCTTACGCAATTCGATTTGCATCGGTAAAAGATGATTTTAGAGCGCATGAGCGAATTTTTATCTCACCCCTGGGGGGCTGGGGGCCCAAAATACGTGATTTTAAAGCTAAAACCTTTTAAAAATTCTCTCTCCGCGAGTTTTCAACAGATTTTTTTCAAACTTGGCACATAGGTAGAGGTACTAGTGGGAAGTGCTCTGAAATGTTTAAAGATTTTTTCGACCACTTTAACCCTTTCACGCCGGAAATTCAGTTTAAAGGGTAAATGTTTTTTTCATGCTAATAGTGATCCTTGGGCATTTAATAGTTCATCTGACATTGCTAGAATTTTTACCTCAACTCACACTCAGAGTTATTGAGGGGGCACACCCTATCAGTGATGGGAAACTGAAATGATATTAGTTCTAGTTCCAGTTCCAGTTCCAGTTCTCAAAATTTTTTAGTTCCAGTTTTCAGTTCCAGTTCCAGTTCCAGTTCCAAATACCAGTTCTAAAATTTCAGTTTTTTTAAATTTTGAAGGACAAAAAAATGCAAAATTTTCTGCTAAATTTGAACTTTGTTGTTTTTGTTGTTTTTCTTTTTCTGATTCAAAGTTCAAAGTACAATTTTTTATCTGGCTAAGTGGCTATGTTTTACGGATTTGCAGTGGGTGGTGAGCAGTTCTTTTTTTTTCAAAGTTCGCTTGATTTTGCACTCAGAATTTCGAGTTTACAACACAATATTCTTCTTTATTCACTTTTTGACGTAAATTTTCAAGGTTTGGGGGTTTTTAGTAAAATTTTTTTAATTGAATGTGGTTTGGTAAATTTCAACATCAAAATTTTGGCTTTGTCAAGTCTTATTTTAAATAATAAAATTGCAACTGCTGGAACTGGTATGGAACTGAAATTCATTTCAGTTCTAGTTCCAGTTTTCAGATTTCAGTTCTCATCATTTCAGTTCTAGTTCCAGTTCCAGTTCCAGTTTTTCAATTTTAGTTCCAGTTTTTTTCAAGTTCCAGTTCTAGTTCCAGTTCCAGTTTCCCATCACTGCACCCTATGTCCCACCAGTGCTGTGGAACCATAGGGAACCACCTGTCCTGGGACAACACTTATCCCAGTGGTAAGAATCGAAATATGGGACACTGCGACAAATGAAAATTTTGAGTTGAAACTCGCTTATTTATTAGATAAAAACATGCAAAAGTATAAAAATTATAATGTAAAAGTATGAAAATATAGAATATAATTACATCAGAATTTCAAAATTTCAAAACTTCAATTTTTGTGATATTCAATGGGGGGGGGGGGGTATTTGAAGGGAAATAGGAAGGGGGTAAAAAATTCACGTCTTACTGATACAGCTGCACTCTTTTCGGCCGAAAAATAAATATAAATGTGAAATGGCAATTACGCATTTTAGAGAAAGTGCGCTGTGATCATTGAAATACATCGATGAAATAAGTATGGATGCGTAAATCTTGATTATAGGCGCAAGGTGCTAAAGTTGGTAGTCGCCATTTTTATGGGCTTTTCTGCAGTGCTGGAAAATTTAAAACTGGTTTGTACGCCCCGAAACGGAGATAGAAATTAATAGGGAAAGAAATTAATTTGTCGCATCAATTCTAAAACCCTCCGTAGTATATTATCTATGCTCCAAATTGCCTAAGGGAGTGGCTCCACCTATCCGATGCTGTTCGGCGCGGCGCGGCGCGGCAAGACGCGATTTTTTTTCGTCGAAAAATTTTGACAAAACATACTTAACAAAAACAGTTTACAAAATTTTCAGTAGCCAGTGATAAAAGAAAATTGTCACTGCGAAAGCGAATGAGAACAACTGTGCAAAATCTTGGCAACCAATAAAATTTATTTATTTTCATTTATTACTGGCTGCTGAAAATTTTGTGAAATGTTTTTTGCTTATGTTTTGTTACATAAAAATTTTTCGACGAAAAAAATCGCGTCTTGCCGCACCACGCCGCGCCGCACCGCACCGGATAAATGGAGCCACTCCCTAATTAAATTTTTTACAGGAGAGCCAAAAAAAATAACAAAAATTACATCGCGCTTCTGGAGTTGACAGATTTTAAAATCCACTGAATTAAGATTGAAAGCAATTCTTTTACTTCCTTTTTTTAAGAAAAAAATCGAAGCAGCTTGCTTCCCTGAATCTGAATCAGTAAAAAACTCATTTTTGAAAAAAAAATAGGACTTTGAGGGTTTTAGAAATAGTGCGACGGAATACCAAATTATGTCTACCTTTTTCGTTGATTAAGGGCCGTATTCATAGACAATACTTGACAATTACTTAGCCAAGTAACGGATTTTAGAGCTATTTTTCTAGGAATATTGGAGCCATGGATACAAATTTTTCATTTGAATCGAATAATTAGATCCTCAAGTATCGATTCATCATTGAAAAATCATAAAATTGTTATTCAATTACTCAAAAAATAGCTCTAAAATTCGTTACTTGGCTAAGTAATACTTGAGTATCGTCTATGAATACCGGCCTAAAGCTTAGTTAACATTAGCGAGTAACTCGCTGGCGAAGAAGGCTATTGCCTCATACTTGGCTATCAACTCTCAACTCTTCTCAACTGTGGAACCTCATTCGCTACTTGCTGTTACTCGCTCGATTACTCGCTTGATTACTCGCTAGTGTTAACCAGCCTTAAAAGGAGCTAATTTTGAAATTTTGAAACGTCTCCAAAGTTGTAACTCCCATCACCTGAAACGTTGAATTTTTTCTTTCAATGCGACATTTTCACAAAAATAACAAAATAGACGAGAATGTATGAAATTCAAAACCAATATTTGACAAACTTTCGATAACATGGGTTTTGTTTTTTTACAGTTATAATTCACTAATTTCAATAAGAATCACATTTAAGCTCTTAAGAAGGTTTGAATTAACTCACGTAAGTAAGTACTTAGGTAGGAGGTACTTCAAGGATGTACTCGAATAGGTAAGTTGAGAGTTATCAAACAAAAAAAGAAAGGCGAATAAATGAACTATTTTGAGGTTATTCACCGGTGTTTTAACAGTTTTAGGCGGTTGAAGAAAGAGACCGTCAATTCTAAGAAAACACCATTACTTACTGTATTCTCATCCCCCGTCGTTTCTTTTTTATAACACGAAACAACACGAAAAGGAGAATGCAAGGACGGTTTTTTTGTATGCATTTCATGTAGTTCGTGTTGTATTCTTTTACCCGTCTCGTTTTTTGCCTTACAAAAGACAAAATATCTTTGCCACTGGCTTAACAATATAAGCGGCGTTTACCTAAGTAACATAAAAAATAACGTTTCCTTTGACATTTTTCTTTCCGAATACAACCCGTGGTCAAAAAGCCTCGTGTTCATTCTCGGAAAAAATTTAATAGGTATACTTTTATCTGAATTTTTGTAAATTTTGAAGTGTTCTGCCAAGTATCATCGGAAGGTTCATACCATTTCTAATTGAGTCTTTTTTTTGTATGCGTGTAGGATGTACCTAGACCTACGTAAACGTTGCTCCATATTAATACAGCTAAGCTACCAGCTATCAGGAATAACTACGTTTAGTTATGAGAACGTGTTAAACATTTAACGATGTGCTGAGTCTATTTTTCCCATTCGCTTTAAGAAATTGGTACTAGGTACTTTTTTTTACAGGAATCGTGAGGATTTTCAATTACAATTACCATAAAAGAAGAATTTGCAAGGATAGGAGGAACCCAAAATTTCAAAATCGATTTTTGAGTTCCCTCAGAAAACAAATCGCAAAAAATACAAAAAATGATTGTATCGGCTCAAAATTTTAGGGAGTGGTAGAGGAAGGATCGAGGTATTTTTTAAGCCATTTTCGACGGTTCTACCTCAAAAAGTCTTCGATTGGTGGAAGTTTGAAAAAAAGTGGTCGAAATATGGCAACCTTACCCTTAGGTACTCTTATCGCGATCGTTTTACTCCAAGTTAAGTTTTAAAATTCACTGTTTTCACTGATTTTTCATGAGGAAACAGTAAATTTTGAGACTCAAGGTAGAACGATCGATCGATCGATCGATCGCGAGAAGAGTGTTTTTATCGGAGTATTTCAACTCGCTGAATACAATTATAGGTAGGTGGTAGAAATTTAAATTGTTTATTTGTTCCATTCTTTCACTGAAAAATCGTTATTTTCAACTTTGAATCGAGGTTCTCGGAAAAAAAAATACGGTAGACAATAAGCAATGCAATATTCGTGTTCTACCGCCCAAAATTAGTCACAAATCGATATTTTTCCGATCTCAAGACTTGTGAATCACGTGTTGTTCATATAATGTAGTATGGATAAGTAGTAAGTAAGTAGTAAGTACATATGTATTTAAATAGGTACTCCGGTTCGAGCAAGGAGCAACTATAGAACCCGTTCAATCAGGTTCAAGGGAAGTAGGGTGAAAAATGTTTGTACCTCCACACATCGTCTATGTCTTTAGCTAAAAATTCTGCCCAAGGATAACAATATTGCTCGACCAGAACTGGAACAGGAATTTTCTGAAATTGTTTCACCAGCATCGTTATTCATGTGGAAGAGAAGTCTGCATCTCGTACTTTTGTTCTTGTGAATCATTCTTCATAGAAGAAATCGATTAATCTCGTTAATAATGTCAAAAATAGGTAGGTAAGTATTCCAGATAATTCCTCATTTAAATACTTAGTCGCGTCGCAGACGACTAGCGTCTCCCTATTAAGTCGTGCATTGTTCATATCGTTACTTTTCCTAACAGAAGATGGATAGTTTTATTACCTATGTATACATTATATGTGAGGCGTTGTGCGATAAGTAACCTTGCGGCAATTTGCCTAAAATCTGACATTCGATTTTTTTTCACCACAAGGCCCCTTATCGCGCCAAAAGCCTCACATATCCTGCGTCTTTCGATATTTTTTTACATTCTGAGAAGATTTTCTTTAAGCAAATAAAAAACTGCGTTTTATTTTCTGATTGGTCATTGAAAGCGAGTGGATAGGGCACAGGAAAATATCCTTAGAATTTACATGGAGATGGACGTGTATTAGTATTCTCATTCACATATGTGCGTATATTATTATATCTTGTGAAGAAGTGCAAGTGTTTCATTGCAGTACCTACAATGGTATTTTTATTTGATTTGAATTTTTAATTTCATGTACATACGTGAAATGGCAAATGCAATTACAATCCAGACTAAACGTGACTCTCTTCGGTATTTCAATTCGAACGAGGGCTGTATTGCCAGCATAGCTTAGCCTGTCCCTTTTTGGCCATCTTACTAAACGATCTTGACTTGACCTTTAATGATCCTTTGTTATTGTGTGTATCAGTGGTAGAAGAAAGCCGAAGTCGGAGATTCCAGATGTCTTTACAAACTTCTTGGAAATGAAAAGTAGGCTGTCGTCAAAAAAGTATCTGAAAAGGCGAGACACATTGTTTCGCAAAGGTACCGATAACTATTTTAGGGAATGGCATGAGGCGAAGATGCGAAGAGAGAAGGAAATTACGCATTTACATAAATTTTAAAGGAAGACCACGCGAAAAGATAAAAAAAACGCATCTCGCCGTCGCCGTTCACCTCATTTGTAACGTGTTTCCATTGTCTGCGACATTGCTTATGTGGGTATCTATTTCTATTCTACAAACCAAATTCACGTGACTTCTTACGCGTCTGTGGAACTGAAAATGGAGTATACGATTAGGTACTTACCTACTTACAATTTGAATCGTTTACAAAATTGATCAATGATTGGCATCGTTGTAGGTAAACGATTTCAAACAAGTGGCGAGAGTGCGTAATGACGTAATGTAATTAAATGATGGATTATCCAATCAATCATTTTAAAATTTTGGTCAAATTTTTTAGTGGAGGAAAAAAATTAAATTGTCTGACCTAATCAGTATTTGTTTAGCGCTTAAAACTCCAAACAATGAGTTTGAATGCGGTATGAGAAATGATGAAAAAACAATAATTTCTTGACACTTCAGTTATTGAACTCGATCCATTCACTTTTGAGCTTCGAAAAAAAGTACCTACGTAATACCTAATGGGATCAGTGAAATTTTGTCAAAGTATTTGTCATTCCACTTCATTTTGTAAGAGATGATATCACAGTAAGTGAGCAATTTTACCTCATCACAATGCGAACACCATTTATTTATAGAGTGAGAATGTTCTCTGTGCGAGCTTTCAACATAGGCGGAGATAGGAGGGGGGGCATGTGGGAGGGTGCTTCAGCCCCTCCAACTGTTGAATTAGCCCCCCCCCCCATCATTTCCGTGTATATGTTTCACTCAGAAAAAATTCGAAAATATTTAATTTTGAAGAGATTAACAATCAACTATGTGACGAATTTCCTTTTTTCAAGCCACTAAAATCATTTCTTGAATGAAAAAAATAATTTGGTGCTTATGTGTAATCGGTCGAAAAAGGCGCACACTGCACAGTTATCGATTGTTGAAACAGATTATTTGCGGTTTTTTTTTCAAGTCTACGTTAGATGACTGATGATACCATGTATCATACTGATTTACAACAAAATTTTCCAGCAAACTTGCCAGAAAAAGAACAAATTTTTAGGTAGCATAAAAGCAAGAAAATAGTCCAAAATTTTGCAAAAAAAAAAACTTCGAAAATCACGAAATTTCTACGCCAAAGTACTGGAATTTTTTCAAACAACAAACTATTAAAAAAACTAAGTATTGTCTTCCTGAAAATCATTAATTTTTAAAATATAATTATTTAAAAGTGAAGAGTTAAGGGTTGAGGATTCCGCCTCATTTTCAATACTGAAATATTGATTTAAAAAACTGAAGAAATGTAGCTTTTGGATTCCTTTTTCTTCAAAAATTTTCACCCTCGCTTTCGCTCGGGCTTGATGAATTTATTAAATTCATTTTCAAATAGATATAGTACGACTATGCAGCCTTTTTTCCCTCCATCGATTCGTCATATTGATAAAAGAAGATTGAGTAAAAGTGACGTAATAGTTGAAGTAGAAAAATTTGTGGAGGGTCGAAAATCAGCATTTTTGTTTTGTGTTTTTTTTTTGTTACCTGAGGCTCAAGCCCCCCCCCCCCCAAATTACGGCCCATCTCCGCCTATGGCTTTCAAATGATTTATTCCTTAAACTTGGTACGTGGATAGGTACGTACTCATACTGAGAAAGAGTGTTATGGTTTTACGCATGGTTTATCTACGTGTTTAGAAATTTACATGCAGTAGGGTATAATGTAAGGAGAAAATCTGTGAGCAACTCATCGTTGAAAATTTTGGGGAGCCTTATTAAATTGCCAAGAATAAAACTTTAATTTAAAAATAGATACAAATTGGCAAAATTTTGAAAATTTTGTAGAATAAGTAATGAAAAATAACTCAATTTTATTTTTGATAAAAATAAAAAATAATATTATGAATTCAATACGAACGAAACGGAAATCGTGGTCTTTTGGTAATTTTTAATGGGTTTAGTTATTCCTCAAATCAAAATTTTTCAAAAACTTCGGCCTTGCTGTGCTCGGCCATATTGAATTTTTATTTCCATAATTTTAAAATAAACCAATTCCTACAAAAGTGATTTTTTTCATATTTTTCCTCAAAATTATTTCAACTAATTTTATTCAATTTTTTTGCCTTAAACTCATTTTTGATGTTAGGAAATCAATTTTTTTTAACTCTTAGGCCTCCCTGCGCTCGGCCCGATCGTATTTATCCTTTAATAATTTTAAAGTAAAAGTCGGCCGATTTTTTATTCAAGTTTATTAGGTAATTTAAAATACTGTTTCATTGTACCTTGAATTTGGTATTCTAAAATTTTCCCCCTCGCTTTCCTCGAACCAAATTCATTTCTCTCATATTCACATTGAAACTGTTATTTTTTTAATCAAGTAGGTACATCGTAATTTTTATTGAAATTTTCCCTCCTCCCTTCGCTCGGAACTTAAACTAATCAACGATTTCATATGTTTTTTCAACTATGTACAATGAAATTACCGAGAGAAAAATTTTCGGGCATGAGCAGGATTGATATTTTTAAATTTTGTATTTTTTGGTCGGTATTTTTGAACCTGCATTCCCCCCTCCCCCAAAAAATTTGTGTTCGAATCGCTTCTCCTCATGAGGTTTGTTACATGCACCTTCGTAATGTACATAATAAGTACATATGAGTACAATTGTACACTGTCATCCCTAAACATTTTTCTACCTGCTAGCTTCCAAGAAGTCAACCAGAATCCTGCAGTTCGTTTTTTTGTCTTTCTCTACTATTGTGTCCGCCGATGCGTCAGTTCGGTAAAAACGCCGAAACGTGACCAGACAATAGTCTAGGAGATTAGTTATCTATGAGTAGATTTCTAAAATTCAATACAATTCTCTTTTTTTGTAAAATTTTTATTGCTCTGTGCAGCGAAATGGTGTTCATTTTACTTGGTCGGCTACTTTTGATTGAAACTAGCAACGGTTTCTTAATAAAGTTGTTGGTTTTGGCTGGAAGAAATGTAAGTGTTGACCGATGCCAGCAGAAACGAAACAATTGGGATATTAGTGAGGGTGGAAACAAGTGCCGCATCTTTTACTGAAAAATCTTGTAAACGCCGTACAGCACAGGGCGTATTCTAAAAAAAATTCGGAGCTGCACAAACATAGTTTCCTTTCATTGAGAAATTTTTCACGTTTTATTGCTGCTGTTATACATATGTACACTACATACTAGAGTAGACAACGGTATGATACAAAGTACCCGTTATCGTATCATGTAGAAACGATACCACGAGTATATTCGTAGGCGGAGATAGACCATAACTTTTTTTGGGGGGAGGGAGCTTGAGCCTCAGTCAAAAAAGAAACACAAAACGAAAATGTTCATTTTTTTACTTTCTAAAAAATTTTCTGCCATTACCACCTAAGTCATTTTCATTTAATCCTTTCACTTCCAAAAAAACTAATATATTCTTTAATAACCGCATTCTATTCTAAAAAACTTGAAAAAATTTGAAAATTCCATGTCAGATCGACATTAAGCCCTCTAAAAAATGAGGAATACAAATTACTTTCGCTTCAAAATATAATATGTAATTGTTTATGGAAAGGAAGGGAGTTCATACCATTATACCGAGAAAAAAATTGCGCAAATCCATGGACCCCGAGCGAAACGAGGGAGACATTTTTTTTTTAAATGAAGCAGAAATTCCTTGATTTTTTAAAGGAGACGAAATGTGTATGTAAGTACCGAAATTTTTGTAACTGCACAATTTCTTTTAGGAGCTGCACAAAATGTGCGGATCTGCACCTTAGAATACGCCCTGGTACAGCATACCAAAGATATACAGTGAACATAAATTCTTCATCTATGACAGTGACGATCTTATAGGCGCAGCGTCGCGTGTGCTTAATGTGTGTCACTGTGTCTAGGCGTACGTGCTAGACGCGAGTCTAAGTTACCCACTTGCGGAGAAGATTTTACTCCGAAATGAGCAAAATTCGCTCCGTGGAAATTACGCGTATTTTACACGCGTACTTAGTCTATTACTCACACGAAGGACGATTTCTGTCCGTGAGATAAATTTTTCTCAATATTTTTTGAACTTCAAAATTTTTCTGTTAAAATTTTTTCAAACTTCAAATTTTTTCGACAAAATTTTTATCAACTCCAATTTTTTTAACCCCAAATTTTTTCGAAATGTTTTTCAACTTATTTTTTTCTAAAATATTATTCAACTCCTATTTTTAAAAAAAATTTCACACTTCGAAGTTCTCTCTCAAAATGTTTATCAGTTCAAAAAATTTTCCAAACGTTTTTTCTACCACCTAAAATTTTTTTCTACAGCTCAAAATTTTTTTTCTTCACGTTTTTTCAATTACAGTTTTTTCAGACTTCAAATTTTTCTCACAAAACTGTATGGGCCGTATTTTTCTCTCAAAATCTTTACCAACTCTTAAATTTTTTAGTCCAATTTTCTCAAAATTTTCATCAACACTTCAAATTTTTTACAAAAATTTCTGTCAAATCGACATTTTTTTCTTACAAATTTTTTAAATGGTACATTTTTCAACTCATAGGCGGAACTAAGGGCGGGCCTGGGTGGGCCGGGCCCCGTCAAAACTTTTTTTGGGCCCGACCGATTTTCCCTACTAATTTTGAATTTTTTCCTCAAATTCCGAGCAAAAAAATAGGTTTTGGTTGTGTTAGTGTGGTGCGAATAATTCGCGAAATTCCATAAGTTACAATCACGTAATTGTTCCTTTGAATACGACTTTTCAACTTTTGAAGTTTTTTTTTTTGCAAAAATTTTCCCTCTCGCTTTGCTCGGGCTTAGCACAAACCTTCAAAAGTTAAAACATGGTAAACTAGGACATCATTGTATTTCTTTCCCATCAAATTTTATCCATTAAAAAATATACATGTTTTCAAAAAAAAAAAGTACGAATTCTGTAGATACGTAGAAATGGGGTAAATCAACACCTCCTATAATTCGAGCGTGGCGAGAGAATTTTTTGAAGATTTTTCACCCCCCCCCCAAACACACACAAAAATCAATCTTTTACCAACCTGGCCCACGGTTGGCCCTTTGTGCCCTGGCAAAAAATAATTCTAGTTCCGCCTATGTTTCAACTCAGTTTTTTCAAATTATAAGTACTTATTTTTAATAAAATTTTAAAATTCGAATATTTTTCTTGGTAATTTTTTTCAATTCTGAATTTTTTTCTCAGTTCTTTTTCTCGACATACCTACTTTTAAATTCTGAAATTTTACTTACTTTCCAAACATTTTTCAACTCAAAATTTTTCCAAGCACTAATTTTTTTCAAATCCTAACAATCGAGCATGAACAGTTTTTTTTTTGAAAACAAAAACTTTCCGATTCCAGGTTAACAGTGGAAAAGAAAACAGAGAAGATACTGAAAATATTAATTACGGACGTAATTTGAAAAATTTTTAGGTGCATAAAGTAATAATGTTTTGTGAAAAAAATTGAAATTAGGAGAAATTTTAAACAAAATTGAAATTGAAAAAAGTTTTAAAAAAATTTGTGTTGAAAAAAAAGCTTGGAAAAATATTTGGAGACCAATAAAGTTTTTAGAGAAAAATTCAGTCTAAAATTTTTTTTAAAAAGACATTTGAAAAAAATTCGAGAGTTGAAAAAAAATTGGAGTTGATAAAAATTTTGTCGAAAAAATTTGAAGTTTGAAAAAATTTTAACAGAGAAATTTTGAAGTTGAAAAAATATTGAGAAAAATTTATCTCACGGACAGAAATCGTCCTTCGTGTGAGTAATAGACTAAGTACGCGTGTAAAATACGCGTAATTTCCACGGAGCGAATTTTGCTCATTTCGGAGTAAAATCTTCTCCGCAAGTGGGTAACTTAGACTCGCGTCTAGCACGCACGCCTAGACACACATTAAGCACGTGCGTACTGCGAAAAAATTCAAAGGACGGCAAATTTTGAGGGAAAATGAAAAAATTGAATATTTCTTTCAGCAATCAAAAGGCATTTCATTTTTTTAAAAAGTACAATATTTTTGAAAAAAGCTACTCGCTGCGCCGCGCCATGCCATCGCCATGAGTTTTATCCAGAAAAATTGAATTTTTACTTTTTTTTTTTAGAATTCAAACGTTGAATTTTTTTTAAATTTATGGTGGCTATCAAGTTTTTTTTCAATTCGCCCTCACTTCTACCGCGAAAAATGTACATTGAAAGTAAAAGTTGGAAATGCTGTATTGCTGTATCTGTACATGTAAACAGAAGAATAAGTATACAAAATTTTCAAGCGCGACGTCGAAGGTTTTTTTCTTTTTACAATAGTTCGCCTCCAAGATCACGTAGAAAAAAAGTTCTACTGCAGCTATTTACTTTTGGACTTCAATTACTATTCAAATTAGAAATGAAATCAATTTCTTCGCGAGTTTTTTTTACCTACTACATCTTCCTTCTCAGAATTTTCAAACAGATACGTTTAATTTTCAGAATAAAAAATGGAGAAATGAGTGCAAATTATTCCCAATGAATTTTTGAGACTTTGAATAAAACGATCGTGTAAGTAAATGGTGTTCATCGAGGTATTTTGAACCGGTGAACACAAACCCTATGTCATAGTTACTGGCTCATTCTATGTCAACTCGACCAAGTTTTCACCTTGGGTCTTCCGATTTCGCTCAAAAAATTTTTACGAGTTCTCCTCGATGGTCTAATGAAGGAATCACCGTCATTCCGATCCTAATCCTTCAGGGGGGGGGGGGCTTGTAATTTTCGTATAATTAGGATTTTTTGCAAAATGGCTCAACTTTGAAGGAACATGTCTCGAGATTGGTTAGGCCGAAGATGAATCCGTTTATGCGGTTTTGTAGAGAATTGAAAGGAAATTCCAAATTGATAATCACTTTTCGAAAAGTTCAAACTTGAGCTTTTGTGATGGAAGCTCAACTTTCATGATAAGTACATACAAAAGATGAAGGGCCCCATTTAAAAATCTGAAAAAATTACTTTGAGGAGAACTTTTTATTTTTTTTTCAACTAATTACTTTTCAAGATGGGATCGCAATACCCCTGAGGGGGGCACAGGGGTCCTAAATTTTGGTCAAAATTCAAAAATATATGGAAAAAGTGAAGTAATACATCGATTTCTGCTAATTCGAAGGCGCTGAGTTCGAATATGTGCTTAGTTTTTTCTTTCGATCCCTCTGAACCCCCTATCGGCCCCCTAATAAGGCGAACATTCAAAAATTTGAAAAATAACATATGACGTATCGTTTGTTGGGGTTTTGAGGGCCCTGAGTTCGAATATTTGCTTATTTTTGGGATTCGACCCTATTAGTGCCCCCTAGCCCCCAATTTTGAAGTTCCTTCCTTCAAAGTTGAGCATTTCGCAAAAAATCCTAATTATACGAAAATTACAAGGTCCGCCTCCCGCCCCCCTGAAGGATTAGGATCGGAATGGTGGTAATTCCTTCATTAGACCATCGAGGAGAACTCATAAAACAATTTTAAACGAAATCGGAAGACCAAAGGTCAAAACCTCGTCGAGTTGACATAGAATGCGCCTACTCCATTTAGTATTTGTGACCAGTGCAGGGAAAAGGTACACCTGAAGTCGGAATTTTCAAAAATGAGTTTTTCAGCTAAAATAATAAATTAGGCCATAAGGAACATGTTGAGACCTTGATGAGCATTTAAGATTGGTTTTTCGCCGAGATAGAGACAGTTGAAGTTCGTGCTCGAATTTTTTCACATTGTTCTTGTGATCAGCGCGAAAAATAAGATAAAAGTTATGCATAAAATTTCAGACAGAATTTCCTACGTCGATCCGTATAATTAATTCCAATATTCAAAATTATTCTATCGTCTACTTGTACCTACTAGAGTATAAAACGATACGATAAAAAGTACTCGGTATCGTACAGTAGGTAACAGGAGTAGGCAAAAATCATTAACTGGGTGACGTAATAACATGGTGACGATTACAAACAAAAGTAATCGAGTTTTTTGTTAACGATACGATATGAATACAATGCTATTTTTAGAAAATGATACGAGTACAAAACGATGTACTCGTATTCTCTAATTCACGATACGGTCATACGGTATATAAGTATCGTTTTATACCCTAATACCTACCAAATGAGAGCAGCAAACAAACTGCTTTCTGAAGATTGATCCGAGTCTACAGATCAAAATCGAATAATTTCAATCGATAGTACATCGACCGAATGAAATCATTCGATATTTTAATCGAATTGAATTTCAATCTACGATCTTCACTTCTCGATCATAATTGCTTTTGAAATTAAAATTTTCAACTAGTCACTTATTTCAATCAGACACGTTTCTAATCCACCAACTAATCAAAATTAATTATAAATACGCGCCACTTCCAATTAATTTTATGACGTCAGTGTATGGGTAATATTCACAGGATTTACATGTTGGTCTTCCCTCAGCAAAAACTAGATTCCTACAAAAGTCAATTGTCAATTAGTGCCTTCACTGAATAATAAACCAAAAAAATGAGTTACAATACAACGAATGCTTTAAAATTCCGAGAAAATATCATGGGGATGACAATGAAGTACACCAGTATAAATGACTAAAACGGGCTAGTTACCCTCCGTTTTAGGTTATGGCGCCAAAGATGTACCTGCTCATCGAAAAATAGGACAGCCACAGGCTATTGGAATAAAAAAGATTGTAAATTTTCGAACGTCGTTTCATTGCGATTTTTACTGTCTTTTGTGGAAACAACATTTTGGATCCTGCTAGTTCGACAATACACCGCAAATACTAAAAAAATCTAGGGGTAGGTGAACAGGGATGGAAGGCACCGTGGTCTGTAGGTGATGAGAAATCACGAAATCAGTAATTCAGTATGCATTGCAGAAGTACCCGAGTGCAGTTGAATTGGTTTTTTGGTGTATGAATTATTTTGATCAGTGGATAAACTTTTCATTTAAATGTAAAACTTATGCGCACGTTGATAAATTGATTTATTTATCTCGATTAATCGACCGCTTCTTGATAATGATTTTTTAATTGTTACGTAAGTACCTACATCGTTTTTGATTTTTCAATCGATTTGTAAATTTTATAAATTATTTTGATCAGTGAATAAAATTTTCATTCAAATGTAAAATTACCGCACTCAATTAATTTTTGATAAATATTCGCGATGAATTAATCCATTTTAAACTCGATATATTTGGTGAAACAAATTTTTAAGTTCTGATAAATGAATCTATTTCCTAAATCGATAAATTGATGATTTCTTTATCTCGATTAATCGACCGCTTTTTGATAATGATTTTTTACTTGTTACGTAAGTACCTAGACTACCTACCTACATCGTTTATTAAAGAATCGTTTTATTACCTAAGTTTTTATTTTTTTAACGTTTTTAAATTTTTTGAATTTTTTTGGGTCAGTGAAAAATTTTTTATTCAAAAGTAAAATTACCCCATTTAATTAATTTTTTATAAAAAATTCG
>JAVBJF010001136.1:0-19911 GCA_033439095.1 Pseudococcus viburni
CGGTTTCAAAATTACCAAGGAAAAGAAACTCTTCGAGAAATCACCGTCCATGTTTGCAGCACTGCACCTGTGGATAAAATACGAACAGGAAAATCATTACCATGCGATAATCAAAGCCATTAATGACAGAAAAAACCACGAATTAATCGAAAAGTTGAATCTTTACCTGGATCCAAAAGGAGTAATCCGATGCGCCGGGAGATTCAAATACGCGCCGCTATCACCAGACGAACGCAGTCCAATATTATTACCGCCACCGAAGTCCTCCAAATTCACAGAACTGCTAATCCAATTTCATCACGAAGCGATTTTCCATGCTGGAAACTCCTTCACACTTGCAGCACTTCGTCGCAAATATTGGATCCCCGCTGGTCGCCGAGCAATCCACCAAATCCTGAAAAAATGCACAAAATGCAAGCGATATAACTCACGGCCATTCCAGCAACCAGAAAAGTCGGACTTACCTGAGTTCCGTTTCGATGAACACGCAACGTCATTCCAAACGATTGGAATCGACACATTTGGTCCAATTTGGTCAAACACAGAAAAACGATTTGTCCTCCTGGTGACTGACCTCATCGTACGTGCCTTGGACTTGGAACTTCTCGAAGATATGACTGCTCAATCAATCTTCTTGGCGTTAAGAACCATAATCGCTAGGCGCACAAAGCCGAAATTAATTATTTCGGATAACGCACCCCAATTTAAAAACGTAGAAGAAAATTTCAAAACCACGTATGTACATAACTGGAACTGGAAATACATTCCACAACACTCACTGTGGGAAGGTGGAGCCTACGAGCGTCTTGTCGGTCTCACCAAGTCCGCCTTACTCAAATCATTTCATAACGTCGGCGTGACAGATCCGGTTCTCCGAACAACACTCGCCGAAATTGCGAATTCATTAAACGACCGACCATTAACGTACGTAAACAATGAGAAGGATGACCCGGAGCCATTAACGCCAAATCACTTCCTTCAATCATTCTTTGATGCATCTGAAACAAATACGCCATCAGTTAATGAAAACGCAAACACAAATATGGTAACCGCCAGATATTTAATCACAATTGCTAAATGCTGTAAAGCAAATAACGATCGTTTCTGGGCTACATGGAAAACGCATTACCTTCAATACCTACGTGAAAAAGGATATCACCGAAGTAACGCTTTCCATAAACAGGCAGCCGCGGAAAAACCGAAAATAAATACAGTCGTTCTTATCTCAGAAAAGAACATCAAGCGTAATAAATGGTACTTAGGCCGAATTACCCGATTAATCCACAGCGCAGACAATCAAATCCGTTCCGTAGCACTTCGAACAGCAAATGGAACAATAATTCGACCACTCACTGAAGTCTATCCTTTAGAAATTCCACCGGAGCATGATCCTATGACGAATCCGGCCAACGATGACGCCGATTCAACCGCCGATCATCCCCAGGAAATCAAAGACATGCCCAGTACCGCCGAAACTCCATCGGATGACGAATGGAACGATCCGCAAATCTCTGTGGAAGAGATTTACGAAGATTAGAAAAAGCACAGTAAATATTGTTAGTAAACTACTCAATATTGTCTTACCTGTAAATAATAATGTACAATATCTTCATAATCCTTGAACTCGAACCTGTAAATAACCACATCAACAATTATTAGTAAATTAGTATACATTATAATCGTTAATTATACTTTAATCAATAATATTCATGTATTTTTACCTGTACACTCCTATTCAAGTACATTTGTTATTATCCTGTCCACTGATAAGGGAAAATTTCTCTTCAACTCCGCGAGATCTGTAAGATAAAAATAAACATGAATAGATATAATATTGTTAAGCATACGTTATTCTAAATTAATCTATGTTAGTTTTAATTATTAATATTAATTCTTACTGGTATTCGTATTCGTAATCCATTCTTCACAAATCTCTGTGTTGATATCCGCCAATTTCTCGATCAGCTGTAAACAAAAACACTGATTACCTCGTCAGATGTTTACCTGCAACCTACAACAAACATCTTTCTTTCTCCGCCGGGAGTGTCGCGGCTCTGCAAACCGCGAAGGCACAATCCTGATCCTTCAACTCGTCCTTGAAGGATTTTATACTTCGTCACTTGTTGTTTGTACAATGTTTATATAATAATACATAAAGTTATGAGTTCGTGTTCCTTTATTGTGTTAAATCGATAATTCGCTATTACACAAGGTGTAACAGTTTGTAGCATTCTCGACGACAATAAATAATTACGGAAACTTCTTTTTAGCGCGTCTTTTATGAGCGCGATGAGTCTCTCATAAATTCCCCCTCGCCAGGGCGCATAATTTGGAATAAACTTCCATTCGATACTTTTCGTTGATAAAAACGTAGCGAGATGTGATGCGGGGCTGTGGATCTCCATTTCAATGGTGGTATGAAATACCTTATCGCATAAGATGAATTGCTTAGCGTTATCAGAGATGATTTTCTTCGGTGTGGTACGACGTGCAATAAACCTCCGCAAAGCCAGTATAATTTCATTCGTTGTGAGCGATTCTAAAATTTCAATATGTATCGCTCTGGTTACGATGCATGTAATAATCAAACCCTGCCGTTGCTGGATGACCGGTGCTTTGTTTACAAATGAGCGCACGTTCATCGGTCCAAAGATACCAATGCCGATGTTTGTAAAAGGGAGCTCCATTGAGTCGAACCGAGTTTCTGGCAATGATGCAATCTCTGCTGCTTGGAACGGCTGCGTTGTAAATCGGACGCATTTTCTGCATAATTTTCGGAGAGTTTCGTATACCGCTCTACGTCCTCGTGGAACCCAGTATTTTTTACGAAGCTCCGCCAGGGTATGCGCCACCCCCGCATGAAAATTATTTTCATGCGTTTGCAGAATCAGCAATTCCAGGAATCGATTTCCTACGTGTTTTGGGGGTAGGAGTATAGGATTTCTGGCGCCGTAAGCGAATGGGGCCGTTTTAAATCGTCCTTCGCTTCGTACAATTCCTTTATTATCGATGTACAAGTTTAAATTTTCCACGTACACTGACGGTTTCTTTGCCCGTATCGAATTAATATCTTCCTCGTACCATCGAGTTTGCTCCGTCTTGATCCATAATTTTTCCGCGAATGCGTATATAGAAGTCGGTACCGTTTTCTTGATTTTTCCATTAGAAAATTTGGCAAGCAGTTTCGGTATTGCTCGGACACAGAGTACCGTAATATTAATTAGCTTGGTATAAGACGAATACCTTTTCAGATCGATCTCAAATGGCGTATACATCGCTTTTTCCACGATAAGGATTAGATGCGTCTGTTCGGTCTCTGAGTTCGTAGGTATTTCTATCTTTAATTCCGGTTGTATAGGCCATTTTTCCGTTACTTGAGCAAGCCACTCTGGTCCGTGAAACCAGTTTGACTTCTTCAGGGCTGCTATTGACGTTCCTCGGGTTGCCAAATCTGCCGTATTTTCACTAGTAGGTACATACCAGAAATTTACGTTCGGTAGCGTGTGGATTTCCTGCAGTCTTCTAGTGACGAATACTGGCAATGTTTTCGTCGTCTCAATCCACGCCAAGACGCATTTTGAGTCTGACCATATGTACTTCTCAAAAGGTTCACTATTTTCTGGTAGATCGATCGCTTCTAGAATAAATTTCAAGCACCGAATTCCGAGTACTACAGCTACCAATTCTAATTTGGGAATTGTTAGATTGCGATTCGGTGTCAGCCTTGATTTCGCAAAAAGGAGGTGCGATTCTATCGACGCTCCTTCCGTCCGAAGATAAACTGCCACTCCTAACGCTAATATCGATGCATCTACAAAACAGTGCAGAGCCGGCTTATTTTTCGATGGAATATATCGTGGTATAACAATCGTCGTTGCTAGTTGAAGTTCCTTTTTCATAAGAGCCCATTGGTCAACGATTGCTGGCGTTAACGAATGATCCCAGTCATTCTTTTCGTCCGTGACATATTTTAATAATAATTTGGCCGGCAGGATGACTGGAGCTACAAATCCCATAGGGTCGAATACAGAGTTTATGGCGCTTAGGATACTTCTTTTCATAACTGTATCGCCTATCAGAACTGGTTTGATTTTAAGGGTATCCGCTGTCTTATTCCAGAGGAGTCCCAAAACACTAATTACCGGTGTTGTATCTCTATCCTGTGCCGGAATACTCATTTGGACCGTTTCATTATTCGACGTCCAGTTTCGTAAGTTCATGGACATACGTTGGAATTCAGCTTTTAAGTCCGTATAAATCTCCATCGCTTCTTCGACCGTTTGTGCTCCTGTCGTTAAATTATCGGAATACAGGTCACGTTGTACGATACATAGATACCTTGGATTCTTTGTGATGAAATGGTAATATATTGTAGCGAGGAGTAAGAATAGGCTTGCGATAACTCCAAAAGGTGTTCGGCAAAATCGGTAATTTTTATATTCTCCAGGGAGAACGGTTTTGTAATATCGATCAACCACAGGAATCTTAGGACATCCCTGTCTTTCAGCTGTAGCTGGATCTGGTGGAATGCTTTTTCAACGTCTGCAAATAATACGATCAGCTTAACGCGTATTCGCAAAAGAACGGTAACGACATGCAACAGGAATAGTTTTTTTTTGTATATGCACTCATTGAGCGATTTATTCTTCTTTGACGTTTTTGCTGACGCGTCGAACACACTACGTAGATTGGTTGTTTTATTCTCCGCCATGACTGGGTGGTGTGGTAGGTAATGCAGCGGGTGTTCCGTATACGGTTCCAATACTCTTTCAATTATTTCGGTACGCTCCTGTTCTTTCAGAAGTTCATCGTACCTACGGAGAACCTCCGGTTGTTTCTCGTAGGTGCGTATTAGGTTACGTAGTCGTCCGATAGCGAGTCCATAATTGTCAGGTAGGTCTGGTGGGTATTGTTTCCAGGGCCAGGCAACCTGGTATCTCCCGTTTACCTCTTCAACCGTTTTGTAAAATTGCATTAATGC
Source organism: Pseudococcus viburni (assembly GCA_033439095.1). Classification (NCBI taxonomy): domain Eukaryota; kingdom Metazoa; phylum Arthropoda; class Insecta; order Hemiptera; family Pseudococcidae; genus Pseudococcus; species Pseudococcus viburni. The sequence continues at coordinate 4,982 of JAVBJF010001136.1, forward strand.
GTTCTTTTCGTTCTCCTCTTCTTTTAGTGAGTCTGTTGAGATTCCAATTTGGTCTAGCGACCATAATCGTTCCACCGCTTGAGCCGTACCTATCATGATCGACGCCGTATCCGTATCTTCATTTTTGCATACTCTACCGGAAATGATCCAGCCGAATCGTGTTTCCAACAGGTCGATGTGTTCATTGACAGTAATATGTTGAAACGTCAACATTTTGCAAAAATAATCACTGCCGATGAGAATACGAATCTCTTGATTATCTCCTGTGTCGGCATAATTTACAGTGTACTGCGGATGCTGTTGACGAAACGTATCAGTATTAATCGTTGATACTCTGTCGATGATAGCCGGTGTCGTATTCGCATGTATTTTGATTGGGGTACCGTCATTGGTTAGTAGCTCGAAGACCGTTTCAATCGTCGAAAATTTACTTTTTTCACCTTTAAACGTAGTGATATTAAAGATGTCTTCTCGTTGTTTAGATAAATGCAACGACTCCATCGTAGATTCTAAGATATAGGAATGTGAACTACAACTGTCGAGTATTACCCTGCGGTTGAGAGTTTCTCCTGTATCCGGATTACGTACCTCTACCATTAACGTGAGAAACGTACCCGGTTCTTTTTCCGTAATCAACGTTGTCCCTGAAGTTTCTTTTTGCGGTTCGGCAGTTTTTTCCACGGGTGGGGTTACCTTTTCTGCCGGTCCAAACTTTTTCGGACAAAGTGAACGATGATGTTTGCGTTGTTCCTTGCAGTGAGCGCAAGTGCTTGAGCTTTTGCAGTCTTTTTGACTGTGATTTGTGCGTAGACATAAAAAGCAAGCTCCTTTTAATTGGTTTCGCCGTTCCGTATTTGTTTTGTATTCCGGACATTCATCTGCCCAATGCCCTGTCTTGCTACAAAACGGACATTTTAAATTCGTCGTACGAGGTGCCTTGCCTTTTATGGCCGTCGATTGTTGCGCTGAATTTCTCGGTGGTACAACTGTAGTAAGCGCCGCAGTCGTTGTCCCTGCCGGTTCTGTCTGCGTAGTCGATAGGGGCTGCAGCTTCTGTACGAAGAGCACTATACCTCGAATCGTTTTTTGGAGTTTGGTTACAGTGGCGATTGATTCCTTGAATGGTAGAAGTGTTTCAGGTTCATACTTTTTTACAATCACGTTGTATAGGAGTACGCTGTTATCAATATCTTCTCCCATTTGTTGTAACATACGTAGCGGTGGCTCTAGGTTATCGTACGTTGCTTTTATGCTTTTAAGAGCGGTCGATGTGCGTGGTACCACCTTTACCTTTTCGTATAATTGTTGTATTAATACACGTTTATCACCGTAATTTTCGTCAAGAAACGTACGAGCCAGTCCATACCCTTCGGTTGTCAGTGGGAATCCTGAGATTTGCCTTTTTGCTTCGCCTTTGATATAGGACTTTAGGTACGTGAATTTCTGGACGTCGGATAACTTGGTGGAATGTATCGCATATTCAAACATCTCCTTGAACTCGGGGTACTTTGTGTGATCCCCATAAAACTTGGGAATATCGAGCTTCGGGAGTCGAAATTCGGTGGCTGTGCTACGTGGTGGGCTCCTCGATGGTGATGATGGTGGCGTGAGTTTCAACACGCGAGTCGCTTTTATCGTTAATCGTTTCGCGGTACGTAATAACTGTATCGCCGGCGTGAAGTCATAAGGGTAATTTTTCTTTACCGTTGGTCTGAAATCTGCCAGTTGAGCTTCGTCCAACTTCATTTCTTCGTACAATTCGGTTAGAGTTTCTATGTTTATCGGCTCAGCCAGCGCTGTAGTCAGCTTCTCTGTTGATTCAGTGAGGCTTTCAAGCCACATTTCGAACTCTTTGGCCAAAGTTTCTGCTGCTACGTTCGTCATAGCTGAAGAAATTAGATTTCACGCACATAGATTCAAACGCGGTTTTCGTATCGGAAAATCACGGTATTCGTTATACGTACAGAGGGGCCGGATATCGATTGTTCTCTGCTACCATGTCTTACTTCGATCAACTTCGAAGTAGAAAGTTCATATTAATAAACGTGAAAGCTCATTTTATATTCATTTTATTCACGTAAACGTATAACATACAAAATTACAACAACTACTTATAACCGTTAAAAACCAATGCCTTAAATTCACCTCGTTAGAATAGGTCATAGATAAAATATATTCGAATGTTAACTTTCGGTCACGACAAGGTACATTATACATAAAGAATACAAGGCGACGACAGAGGACAGAGAACAGTAACTAACTGTATCATTAAGGACAAAGGAAGGAGGTCGAAAGGTAGAATTTTTTTTGGAAAGGAATGTGGCATGCGCTCGCTGTCACCCTATTGTGTGTAGTTCGTGAACTAGAGTACTTTATTGTGGTATGAAAAAAGGCAAATCGAGTATACGTCATAAAAAAACCTTATATCCAAAATTTCAGGTACTGGAGTTAATTTCTCGGATTTTGACGAATTTTTAAAATTTCAAAATTACCCATCGTCAAGCAAATGTGAAAATTTCATCTAATCAACAGAAAAATATGAAATTTGAAATAATTATACCTCATTTTCGACTTCCCGAAACGATTAAAAGCTTTTTCGAGACGTTTCGGAGCTTCTAAATTTTTTTGGAATTTTCCAGCACCAGAAAAAGTCCATAAGAATGGTCCATGTGAACTTCCACACCTATAATCGCAGATTACACATATTCTTGACCTGTTTTGCGTTTTATCGAAAATAGGATCCTTTTTACTTCGATGCGTAGGTATAGGTACGTTATTGGCGTATTTTTAAATTTTTTTAAGAAAAATTTTCTACCAAAAAGATATATTGTAACGACAGCTTTTGCCACCGCTGCTGGGCGAGTTCGACTGTACAATATGGATTTAAACTAAAAAATACGAATTTCGGAAAATTATTCTTGAACCGATTAAATATTTTACCGGTATAAGTAAACTACTATTATAGCTATACTGAAGTTCATACGGACCATTTTCGTTAGCTTTTCTCTATTGCTGGAAAATTCCGAAAAAAATTGCAGACTTCGCACGAAACGTCTCGGAACCACATTAAATCAATTCGGGAGTTCGAAAATAAGGTATACTTGAAATTTCCGGCATCAACATCAATTTTTCATATTTTGCAGAGCGATAAAATAATTTTGAAATTTCAGAGATTCACCAAAATTCGAAAAATGAAGCCTAAAAATTTGAGGTTTGAGATTTCAAAAAAGAGGATAAACACATACATTCTCTACAATAGATATTTCATTTTATTTTGCCCAAATTTGAGATTTTTAATTTTTTGAAAATTTGCCTTCATAATTATTTTACCTAACTACAGAAAGTTTTAGATCGAGAATTCGAAATAACCGATATTACTCAGCACATCAAGTTCTATAGGCAAGTGAATTCGGGAGCTTTTTTTTTGGAAGGGTACAAAGTGTGTATGAAGACCCGGGATTCCAGAAGAATTTTGAGGAGGAGGAGATAAAAGGAAGGCTTCTTCCCTACACTCGCTTAAATAATTCACATATAGTACCTGTAATTTATTTATGCTCAAGCAAAGCTTCACTGAGAAAAATGTAAGGTAAATAAATTTGCTTTAGGACGAACTTGGGGAATGCAGTGGCGGATTACCCACGACGCTAACGAAGCTGAAGCTTCGGCCGGCAAAATTTTGAGGGCGGCAAATTTTTCCAAATTTATTTTAAAATATTGGTAAAAAAAAATCGCTCCTTACACGTTACGTGACTCGTTGATGATATCGTTTTTCTTGTTTTTTTCTCCAATCATTTTTGTACTTTTGACAATTCAAATTCATAAGCGCACTCAAGGGCAGGCTCAGGGGCCTCGAGCCCCCCCTTAAGCTCGGCAAAGCGATTTTTTTATTATAAAAATGTCAAAAAAGAGTATGATTTTTTAAAAAAATTTCGCCCTCGCTTCGCTCGGGCAGTATTTTAATAACTGTTTTCTTGAATAAACATTCCACTCTCTAAACTTTACTTGAATCAGTTGAATTTACTTACAGAAATTCTGTCTTTTTTAATCAGTAAAAAATTTTCATTGAAAATTAGTGATTTTCACTGATTTTTCGGTTAAATATTACTAATTTCTCAGTCAATGCTCCATTTATCAGGAAAAATCAGTAATTTTGCCTTTAAAAAATCAGAAAATCTCTTCATTTTTCAATTTTCCTTCGCTCAAATCTGTAGATATGTATTATCTGCCTATTGAAAATACCCTGATTTCTGGAGCCCCACTAAAATAACAGGTTACTTCATTTTTTCATTGAATTTGAACCCCCTTCCATTTTTCTCGAAATCTGAGCCCCTCCCTTACATAATTTCTGGGTGCGCTTATGTAGGTACCTAACTATTTTATGAAGATTCTAAAATTAGGGGCGCGGATTAGTGGTTAGCTTCGGGGCGCCGAAGGTCTTAATCCGCCTCTGGGGGAATGAGTACATTAAATTTTACACTGCCAATTGGTTTTATTGTCTTTTTTACGTATTACTAAAAACCAATTGGCAGGGTAAAATTTAATGTACCTACTCATTCTCCGAAGTTCGTCCTAAAGTAAATTTACCTTACTTCAAATAAGTATACCTTACCCTTTTCCCAGTGTTTGAAAAATTGAATTTTTTTATCTCCAAAAAAGACATTTTTTTATGCTGTGAAAATCCTTATCTGATGTAATGGGGGGGGGGGGGGGGGGTGTCATATTTATTCATTTCACTCTTTGTATACCGCAGCCGCTGATTTGGGGGTACAATGTGTCCCACATTCCAACGTCACTGTCCATAAGAATACGTTATTTTCAATTTGCCTAATCATACCTATAAAATCATATTTTGTGAAACCGAAACAAATACATTTATTCGTATTCGTTCGTTCTAATTTCGCTTGCGTTATCGGTCCTGCGAATCAACCCGTTGGTACGAACGGAAGCATGTACGCCCATTTGGGATCGTTTATGTCTACCATTGGTACCGCTGGTCTGGTCACTGTCGGAGGAACCGTTGGCGGTCGAGTTTGCTCAATCTGCGGGTTCAAGGCGCCGGGATCCGGGACTTGGGATACACTTTGTTCTGAACGCAAACTATCGCGAGATGAATTCGATGTACTCCGTCTCGAATTTCGGATGATACCCTGGCAGGACGTGTCTGAATTCTTACGGTGGGTGCTGCGTCTTGGATAGTCGCCGCTACCGTTTTTGTGTTAGCCTTCGGTTTCTTTTTCTGAATGCCAGGGGACGTTGATGGTGAGTACACCGTCGCTGTCCTCTTGCCAGAATTGGAGACTGAATTTGAGTTACCGGAGAATGACGCTAAACGGTGCGAGATGAATCCTGGGTTACCATTTCCACCAGTACCTGGCATCGCGACGTTGGAGCGGAACGGGAACTCGTTGGTTTGCCGGAATCGTTCCAGAGTGAAAGTTGGATTTAACAAAGTCTTGCAACTGAGCACTTTCTGGAAGTCCGACGAGCAATCGGCGTACTTCGCCCGTTCCACTTTTACTTTGAGCTGCAACTGGGTGAGTTTGGCCTACGTCTCGATGTGCTGCCGCTCCAATGCATCGTTTAAGGTTTGTGTTACAATGTTCTGTCGTTGAAGCTCGATCACTTCTGGCGATTCGGCAACGACTGACTGTAACATGCTATAACCGCAATAGCATTGAAATGCGTGCAGGTCTTTCACGTCGATTAGTTCTTTGCACGGCTCTTTGCCTACGTATTTACAGCGGAAGGGTTGGTATTCCACCGTATTCTCAGCGTCGTCTTCCAAACTGATGGTACTGGCCTCGACTTCCACACAACTGCGGTGGTACACGTGGAGACACGTCACAATCGCCACAGTATCGCTTTTGCCGCTTGTGGCCTCAAGCACATTCGTTCGACATTTGCAGCACAAGACAACAGCGGTGTGCGGGGTCATCTGGAAGGAAACATTATCTCGTTGTAGCGAAAGAAAACTACTCCAAATATTAGACAAAACATGCGAAGCGTATTCATTCGCGTTAGTCGTGTTATTATTTCTTATTCTTATTTCGACCGATGCGATCTGGTGATCGATTTGTGATAACAGCAAATCAGCCTGATCGTCGGCCTCGGTATCTCCGAGTGTGGGCATGTTATAGCCACCATTCATCGGAGCCGAGTTTTCGAAACCGTTCATTGTTAATATTAGCAAGCGTTAATTTACAAACAAGGAATAAAGTTAAAACCCGAAGTAAATTTCGATTTTGATAATCAACAATTATTTACTTACAGCGATATTACTTTTCTTTGGCATCGAAATCGAAAACGTTTCTAAAATCTTAATCGTGTCGTCGGTCGCAGCTAAGCTTTTTTCGGACATCGACGATACCGTGGACATTTCTGAAAATAATAGTCAGATTTTAGTGAGGGCGAATAACATGATCGGTAAAAAATACAATCTACATCGTATCAGTTTCACTTTTTGATACTGAATTTAGAATTAGAAATCTGTACGTATTCTTATTCGAAAAATAGGTACGTCTAGTTCTTGCTATTTATCAAAATGTATAATAATCGAAGTTTAGGTTTGTCATTGTGGAATTATTATCGTGATAATAATGTGGAAATGATAAACGCTTGTGTATTACTATGCCTTTTCATATTATCTTGATATTATAGCCGTTTGCAAATCATTTCTTATCGCGTATTGTACACTTGTAAAGGGTGTTGTGTTAGGAAACGAGTTTTCAATACGCCGCGTGTGTATTCAGTGTACAGGATAATACGCATTCGTGTACCTATACCGTATACCACAAGCTTTCGTACTTGGGCGTTGGTGCACGTTTAATTTTGACCAAAATCGGTGCATTATCAAATGCATGTCGGAAAAATTTTCCGTTGGAGAAATATTTCCACTCGTTAGAATCAGTTGGAGATTTGTAAACTTTAATTCGCACTTCAACTGCCACATGTGTGCCTATTTCTTGATACCGTTTCATTCTAGTTGAATATTATATAATTATCAAATTATATTTCAGCTAGAATGGCGTGTTAGTACGTTGACGTATTGTTTTTGTATTCAGTATCTCAATGTATCAACTTTACGTACGTTATATTGTACTGAGTCGTATATGGGATAAAATCAATCGAATACTTTATTATTTACTAGATACTTACAATTATGACGAAAACGAAGTAAATCGTACGAATTTTTCGATAATAATATTCGACTGTGTCGAAATCAGGGTTCTTTACATGATCGGTACACAATGTACTTCGCAAAGGTAACGAGATCAAACGATCGAGAAATCTGGTACGATTTTACGTTAATATTACGCAAATGCGTGAAATATCGATGTAAGTACACGATTAATACTGGAAAGTGGCTATTTACAACCAAATTAAGGTAGAAAATCACCTTAAAACACACAAAATACGCGGAGCGAGAAATAAAACGTTACCAACAGCGGCAGGAAAAATCAAACAATGACGCAACAACATCAGAGTTCGATCCTTGTTGCTGGAGGTTTTGGCCGGTCGGTCTGGTTCGGGTGCGCGCGCCGATCGTTCGAGTCGAACGTTCATTGGCTCGTTCTCAGGTTTCCTCTCCTCACCCCGTCCATTGTTGATTATTGCAAAGAAGCGTAATATTCCAACGGGTATTTTAGGTTTTCTGATGCGAGTACCGCGTTGCAGTGGCGCTGGTTCGGCATCAGCTGTTGTCGATGGTAACTTCGTATCTTTTTGCTCAGATTTGAGCTGTGATTTTCGTGACGTAGATGCTGCGATTTTATCGTTGCCTACGTCTTGTTTCTTTTTAGTGTTTTTTGACAAATCCGGGGAATTATCCGTTTGTTTGGGCTTACGCCGAGTACGAGTCGGGGGAAGGGGTGGAGTATTCGAATTTTCTCGCTCCCCTGCTTCCTTTTCTGCTTTTTTCTGTTCTCTTTGCAGCGCACGTAAATCTCGAAGCATATTATTAGCCTCTCGTTTTAGGTGTTCAGCTGTTTTTTGAACAGCTTTCTCTGTCTCTCTGTACGGTAACCGCGCAGATAGAGGCAGATCTTCAGCAGCGTACAAGTACTCTTTTATTTTATCCTTGAGACTCCGGTGATCGAGCATAGAAATCAGATGAGGATCTGAATTTATTTCTTTTTGCTGATCAGCGGTCAAGAATAGCGTAAGCTGACGTATACTGACTACTTTACCAGCTGTGTCCGTTTCGTCTTCAATAATCTTGTAGCAATTATTTTCCACGTATTGTGCAACGAAATATAGACCGATGCGTTTTGGGAATAATTTCTTAGAAAACCCATACGCAGCGGAGCTGTTTTGGTGTTCTACCAACATTACCATGTCACCTATCTGAAGTTCAGTTAGATCGCCATGTTTTTTGTTGTATTCGTATTCGTCATGTATACGTTACAGCCGTCGCTTTTCCTGAATATAAGCTTCGATAATTTGACGATCCGTCATATTATCTAACTTTTCAGTCTGAGCTTCAGCTGTATAAACAGATTTTTTCGCTAATTGGTCAGCCCGAATATTGGTGACGTCATATTTTCTAGCGAAAACGTGATGAATTTGAAAACTTTCAAATTTCTTCATGAGATCAAGAAGTTCAACAAAGATATCTTTGTGAAATACTTTCTTGTTCTTATGATTTTTCCAATCGTTCTGTTTCCAATTGTCGATGTATTTGTTCATAGCTAGAGATACGTACGATGAATCAGTAAAAAGTTTTACCTTTTTTACGTCATTATACAATAATATCTCTAGCGCCTTCTTCACCTCCACTAACTCGGCAAGGTTGTTAGAATTTGGGTATCCAGGGACCGTGATTCTCTCTGACACATTGTGTTTCGAGGACGGTTTGAAACAAATTCCGATGCCTGAAACTGCGTCTTTTGCCCAGTTTTGGGAGCAAGCTCCGTCAGCGGTTACTCGGACGTAGTCGTCGGTGTCGATGTGAAGGTCAGTCTCGTCGAGTTTGTTTGATAACAAGTGGTCTGGGGTGCGTTCACTTTGGAAAAAAATAAGGTTGACGTTACTTAAATAAGGTATAAACAAAGCGTTAACCAATCAGATTTTTTCGTTCCTGACAGATTTTGATCGATCATTTTTGCACCTTATGAAAATTATATGGCTATTTCATGATGAATCAAATGGAATTAAAATGTGCTAACCAGCGATTTTTGAATTTTATGAACGATTTTGCACATCAGCTCTTTGTTTATACCTTATTTTGAATAACGCCAACCTTATTTTTTTCCAAAGTGAACGCACCCCTGAGGTCGTTGACACTAACGTCGCAAACACTTCCTTCTCAAATAGGCTTTTCAGCTTGTATCTGAAATTAAAGGGGTGTGTTTTGGCTAGTAAATTCCCGAGTAGGTCATCGGGTATCTGCCACGCTTCGTTAGGTTTTACTCCGTATCGTCTGGGCGTATTGTTGATCTCGTTTTCAATTTCGAGCACATACTCGTGCCATCCGTAGTGCGGACGGATCCAGTCGATTTGGGAGTTGACCTTTGACCTTAACTTGTCACCTAGTATCCCCATAGTTCTTTCGACGGTTGATGCTTGCGGGTTGTAACACGTAGTGTGTACGACCTTGACCCCGTTGTCCTTAAGCATCTGATTCCATCGGTCGCTAATAAACTGGGTTCCGTTATCGGAAATCACCTTGTTTACTTTGTAACCCATTGAATGGATATCACGTACGATTTTGTTCAGGTGTCAGTTTAGATTTGCTACCGAACGAATATTCACTAATGCGATGTTAGCAGCAGATCTTCTTTTTCGCGGATGTGTATTTGAAATCGGTTCTGACATTCAGATACACCCGCAAATTTTATCAATATACAAGCTATTTATAAAATAACGTACGTTGAATTTTTCCGTACACTAGTCCGTAGAAAATATTTCTACAACTGATCTAGTGTACGTTTGAATATTATTTATACAAGTGCAATGAATATATTCGGCTGTGTAATGAATAAATTCTGCGTACAAATAATATTCTGTTTGCAATCGTAAAAAATAAATTTACCATGTATTGCAAACGGGGTACAGTCGGACGATTGGCTTGCTTTTAAAAGGAAACAAGGAACAAGCGTAATCGTAGAACGTGTTGCTCGAACGGAAAAAATAACTGGAATGAATGCTTATGCGAACACAAGCCAGACGGTTACCTCCGGAGCTACGTTCTGCGACGTTGCCAACTGGGAGTGGCGTGTTCGAACTCCCTACTCTGCTGTGATTGGCCGGCAAGTGTCTGAACACGTTTCGCATGTTTGTGTGTGTATTTTTAACTCGGCTACTGCGTAGCAGTAGAATTCGTGTTGAAATACGCGTATTAATTTCATCAGAAAATAATACCATGCGAAACTACACATTTACACATAGAAAAATATACAAATGCAAGGAAATCAAATTCAGCGATTTATTTACGTCTACATAATTTTATTAAAATTATGTGAATAAACGAAAATATTTCGTTGGAAATGCTCTTCACACTCGCGGAAAAGAAAATACATTGGAAATGAGCAGGTAAATACACTGAACTCAATTCGACATGGGAGAGCAGGAAAAACACTGTACTCTCGAAAAATAGAGCAGAAAATCTGTACTCTTTTCGGGGGTTGGGATTGTACCCACGGTGCTTCCAATTTTCGGTCAGGTAGCTAATCTGCCTCCAAAAGAAAGACACACGTGTCGGGCGCCAATGAGAAAGGTGAACGGTATCAACTGATCAGGTTGCCGTACCTTCCTAGGGGTTAAGAGAGACGCCTGGGCATAAATGCCACTCCATCCTTGCGAGGCCCTAGGGGATCAAGTCCCGATACGATATACAGAACTGGCGTCCTGTACAGAGCGCCCTGTGTATCTTACCTCTACGCGTAACCAACGAGAATAAGACACAGCTAACAGATGTACGGACCGAAGCCACGTACCAAAACTGGCTACCGCCTGGGGTTATGCATAACCGCCTAGTTACGTCCGCTTTACAGCTAACAAGGGAGCTACCCGAAGTCGGACACACGAAATGAAAAATTTTTTTTCACAGGCTTGTAGAGCATCACCAAATACTTCCACAACCAAAATTTCAGCCCCTAAAGTTGAAATGGGAAGGAGCTATGAGAGTTTGAATTTCAAGAAATCGCCTATACACCGAAAAATTACAAAAATCTAAATAACTCGCGTTCTTATAGCGTTTAGGAGATGGATTTTATACCACGAACTGCCCTCGGTATAGGCCATCTGAAGACGGGATAGTCGCCTAGGTCCGCGTGTAACATCAGGGGGTGGGGGGATTTTCACTCATACAGTGGTCGTTATTACAATTTTTCTACATCACGCATAAAAGGTATGAGTGAAAATCCCCTCCACCCCCCTGATGTTAAACTCGAATCTAGGTGACTATCCCATCTTCAGATGGCCTTCCCGGTATGAAATCCATCTCCTAAACGCCAAAAGAACGCGAGTTACATATTTAGATTTTTGTAATTTTTCGGTGTATTAGGCGATTTTTCGAAATTCAAACCCCCATAGCTCCCCCCTATATCAACTTTAGGGGCTGAAATTTTGGTTGTGGAAGTATTTGGTGATGCTCTACAAGCCTGTGAGAAAAATTTTTCATTCCGCGTGTCCGACTTCGGGTAGCTCCCTTGTAAGCTACGGCGCAACTGTCTGAGCGGATGGTTCGTGCCTCGAACGTGGGCAAGCTACGTTCGAGCGATCACATGACCTATCGGCTCGACTCGGCGTTCAACCTCCCCTCTTTACGGCGGGGAACAGACGGGCCATGTCCCCTATGACATAGGTATAAAGTACACATTTCTTAAATTCAAAACTTTAAAGGAAAATGCTTCCAATTGTTTTGTGATGTCCAGTTGTCTAATTTTACTGATTTTTTCATATTTTTTTTTCAGGATTACTCTGAGTGACGTATCCATAGAAACTAAAGTAGACCACATATTTGAAGGAAAGGAAGTCCAATTAATCGTTTACAATTCGATTTAAATTTCAAATTATTGGAGGTAATGCACAATAAAATTTTTCATACAATAAGTACCTATATCTATTAATCTGTTTTTCCTTGTTTTCAAATTATTTACATTGAAATTTTATTTTTAATTTAGTTCGAACAGACAGGATTAGTCATCAAAGATGTTCCTACGCCAGAAATTAGAAGAATGTTGAATGCTGTCGGAAAAGTGTACTTCAAACAAAATTTGAAAACAATTTCACAAAAATTATCCGAAACCGTACGAGGCAGATTCAACGAACTTTTGAAGGGTAAAAGTCGCGACAATATTATTGAATTACTAAATCGAGGTCATTTCAAACTATAAAATTCGATACTTCGCTAAATTTCGTTATTTTCGGATCTTTTTTTACATCATCTGTTAAAAATAGAATTCTGAGATTATCTTGTTTACATCGTTTGAATAAATCTATTTAATTATAAAATTGGTCCAATGATTTTATGAACAGCAATCCATCAAATGTAGCTCCTATTTCTCTCTGCAACAAACTTGGAAAAAATTATACTTCTTGTCCAAACTAAATACAAGATACCAATTTTTTCAATTTTACACATTTAGCTAAAAAAATTTTACAAATAAATGGTTACGATTCTTTTGTCAGAATTTTATGGGGAAAAATGATAATTGTAATGGAGTACCTATCACTAGTGTTTACATCTCTTTCATCGTAAATCAAAATTTTAGTAATTAAATTGTCAATTTTTCATTTTCATGTTTATTTAATCACAGGTAAGTCTCCAAAACGTGTACTTAAACATGTAAATTCTTTTTGTGCACAGTAGGATATTTTAGAGATTACAATAGATAGGTATAGGTACATAATATAATAATTTCATTTTTTTTCTTATAAATCATAGAAAAAGAATAGATGAACAAACCGGTAATAATAGTAAAATGATTTTAGAAAATGACGAATATCGAAGAAAATCTCGTTCCCATTGCCCTCCTAGGATTTTTGGTGTTTGGCGAAGACAATGACGAACTAGTAAATCAATTGAAAGAACTAGGAGTCTTACATTTGTCGGGTAATTATAATTACTCTTCGAATAAAAACTCAAATGACAGAAACAAATCAGTAACATTGCCTCGCAGATAATAAAGAATCACCGAGTGAATCTGAAAAACCATCAAATGAATTGAAAAAATCACCATCGAAAAAAAATCTCACTCGTTCCATGTCGATTAATATTCATGGCACGGTGGAAGTTGAACGACAATTTGTCAACGGAATTGAGAAATTTCGAGTCACTACCAAAACCGATGAACCATTTAAACTCGATGCCTTGGAACAAGAAATATTTGTATTGAGGGAAAAAGACATCAAGTAACGTGAATCGAATATATTATTTTTGCCATACCTACTCATCTTTCAAGTATTGAGATGGAATGGTAAAAATACCTAGGTACCTACTCGAATATTCAACATATTCATAATAATTTTTAGGCTGAATTTTCAAATGAAAAATGTTCATTTGTACGACGTTAATAATTTCGTCATTCAAGGAACGAAAAGCTTAAGCAAAAACGATTGGGCTCAAATTACATTTGACTTACCTCGAACGGTGAAACTTACTTGTCGTTATTTCATCAATGGAATGGTTTTAGGAAAAACAGTACGAGACAGTGGCACAGCAGAGTAATTATTTTTTCACAGTATTCATTTTTTTGACATTTAATGAACATAGGATTAATGATAAGCCATTTGCCAAATAGGATAAAAGTAATCGGAGTCAAAGTGAATGGTAAAGTCAAAGTGAATGTGACGAACAAAGAAATCAATATCTTGGAACTAAAATTATCTTATTCGTTTGAGAGCATTGCAGTGAGTGATGAATATAATATTTTATTTTATACAACTGAATTCTTGACCTATGCCTCAATATTATTATTTTTAATATTTTACAGATCGAAAAGATAGGTCTACTTTTCGCTGGAATGACAAAAGACGAGATTGCAAAATTATTCAGCGACACGACGAAAAAATATTTGGAAGAAAATGTAGACATTATTGCTGGTCGATTATCGAAGGAAATTAAATCTAAATTGAATTTAAGACTGAGAAATATTTCGAGTGCTAAAATCGTTCATAAAGTTAAACACACGCATGCGGAAGATGACAATATTTCAAAATTATAACAATAAAGTACCCTCATCGATTCCGTTTTAGAAAATCCGACGATATGTGCAATACCTACGATAATATTAGCAATTGAAATAGTTTTTGGAAAAAATTTCTAATAAAATTTTTCGTTGACATTTTTTTTCTTGAAAAAATAAAAAATAAACAAAAGATGAGCAATGAAGTTACAATTATTTTCATGTACATTAGGGTGGATCGCTAAAAAAAAACATATCTCAGATTTCAACCAAATTCGCTAGAGTTGTTGGGTCATCATCGGAGACTACCAAAAAAAATTTTGAGCCCCCTAGGTGAAGAGGGAGGGGAGCTAGGGGCTCTTAAAGGGCACCTCCTTTTGAAAAAAACGCGGTTTTTTGTGTTTTTTAGCTCGAAAATATGGCGTACGATTCACGAAAGAGCACTAAAAAGGTGCGATTTGAGTTTCTACACCCCCCTGAGCAATTGCCGCCCCTCGAAAATGAAAACCCATTCTGCTACCCGGGGGTCCAAAAGTTACAGATCGCGAAATTTCAATGTTGTGAAATTGTATTTGGCCTCGAATTGATTACTTTGACACCGGACAATTTTATAATTTTTTTTTCTAATTTTTGAAGAAAATTTTGAAAATTTTTTTCGATCAGTGTGACCAACCGCAAATTGTAATATTCAAATATATGGGATTCGCGTTGATCTGATCATGTATATCTAATAGGGTGGATCGAAAAAAAAAAACATATCTTGGATTTTGACCAAATTTGGTGGGATGGTTTACTTTGAGTGGG
>JAVBJF010001137.1:0-19886 GCA_033439095.1 Pseudococcus viburni
TCTTTTTAAACAAGCTTTCAAATTTTTAAAGGGGTTGGGATCAATTCGACTGATCGACAAATCTTCAAAATCACGCTTTGTATTAAATTAATGCAATAGTTTTTGAGATCGAGATTTACGAATTTTCCAGTTTGTTAGTTCAGAATAATAGACGCCGTTCTTTTTCCCAACCCCTCGTCGTGCTACCCCCAGCCTGATTATTCATTTTTATTTAAACAAATCGTTCCCAAACGTTCAAGCTGAATCAAAACCTGTTACGAATAATTCGTTCGTGAACGATTCACTTCATCTCTCGCAAAGTAGTTCTCAAAATAATCGATTCGTGTCATTTGAACTCAATGAAAAATTTCCCTTGGCGAATTGATGAAATCACTTTTGTAAATGATCAATGACTGCTGAAGTCGTTCGCAAATGATCGTTTATATTGGATTCATAATTTCGGAATGTTTTCACAAATTTTTAAGGAAATGAAATGATTGTCTTGCGAATAAGTGAAGCCCCACTGATCAGATATTTAGCAAATGATTCGCTTATATTTTAAAAAATTGTTCTAGAACTACATATTTAAACTGAATCTTATCTGTCATCAATGATTCTTTTGTGAACGATTCACCCAATTTAATAAACATTGGTCTGAATAATCAACTTCTATCCTTCAAAAATTTTTTTTTCATGGTGAATACTGATGACCAACGAAGTGGTTCGCAAATGATTCGTTTATATTATTTTGATCAATCATTAATAAACGATTTATTTTTTCTAAAAAAATTGTTTTGTGAATTGTGGTTAATCAAATATTTTTGAAAAAAACCCCACGCTGAATCACTGTTGACATAGATGATTCATACACTAACGATTAATTTATTTGTATTTTTCACAAAAAAATTTTGGAATGATTCATTCACCCTTCACAAAAACCCTTTTCTCGAACGTTTTCATTCGTCTTTCACAAAAAGCGTTTTTGAAACGATTCTTTTTCCTTCAAAAGAATCGATCTTGAATGATTTCATAATCTTGAAAGAAATACTTTTTGAAAAGGCTACAATAAAAATAAATCAAATGGTTCGTCAATAATTTGTTCATACTTTATCAATCGTTCACTCAAAAATTTTTCCGCTTCTGATGAAATTTTAAATCGTACTGATTTGAACATCTAAATAAATCGGGCTCAAACGATTCTTTCAAATCATGCGAATCATTTTTTCATTTGTGAACGAAACATTCGCCATCTACGTATTACAACTTTTCAAATGATGAAATGAATCACTCTTAATGAATGAATTCTGTTCAACCCCAAATTTTTTTATCTTGAACAAATTTGATTTATTTTTTCTGACGATTTCATAATCAGAACCCAATCGAATCTAGCTTATGAGAGGAAGGTGGGACAAAAAATTGAAAAATTTAAAAATTTTTTTCCCCTTTTCGTTTGAATACTAAACTTCTCCCAAAAATCATTATTACTTCTTCAAATTTTTATACCTCCAACCGTCTGAAAAAGTAATTTCATCATTACTTATTAGGAGGTGAAAGCGCTCTTGCAACCCCTTCCGTTTCTTTTGGCCCTAATTTATGATGAACGTTTTTGAATAATTCACTCATATCCGAACCAAATTCATGTTTAGTCCGTCGTTTGTGGGCAATTCATTCATCTTGGATTAAATCGAAAAATTAAAATTTCACAAAAAATTACAGAATTTAAAAATTTTTAAAGAACTTGATTTTGTTAAGATTGCTTTATATTATACTGAAATTTAACTGCACGTTATTTTTCTACACTCCAAGCGTACCTTTTAATTAAGGTGGTCTTTCATACTTTTCTCTAAAAGTTGAATGGGGGGGGGAGGGGAGAAGTCAAGAAGTTGTATCTGGACCTTTAAAAAAAACTTCAAAAAGTAGTACTGGTAAAAATTTCATCGGCGCTCTGACTCCAGTCTTACTTCTGTTTAACCACCCTTGAACATATATTACACCTACTCAAAAAAAAATTGAGAAAATTTAAAAAATTTTTCTCAAATGGTTTTAATAAAATAGATGTACGTAATGTATTTTTTCAGAAATATCATTGATGTTCATTTTCACCTCTATTCCATTTTTTAGGAATTACGCATAAAAAAATCACTTTTTACTTATGATTTTTTTATGGTAAAAAATCAATAAAAATTTTATGGGCTTTAAAATGAGAGCGGGTTTTCTTAAAAAATCATCGGTGGCAATTTTCCACTATTATCTTAATTTCGAAAAAAAATCATTTTTCTTCATTTTTGAATAATCATCCAAATTTATCCCCCAATTTATCAGATAGACATTTGACAAATATACCTACACTTACACATATGGACTTACCACAGTTAACCTTACATCATAAATGGCATGGGTTACCTAAACGATAGAAACATTCTGTAAGTGAATACTTTAGAAATAAAGAAATTTCAACTTGAAACGTATACCTATATGATTTTGCAATATACAGTGGGTCCAAAAATAAGGCATTGATACAAAAGAAGCGGAAAAATTCCAGTTTTAAAAAATTCATCAATTTCAATTTTGGAAAACAACAGATTACGTGATTGATTTTATCGGGTACCATAAATTTTATTTTTGTAAAGAATTTTTTTTGCAAATGCATTCCAAAAAAAAAAAATTTCACTTTGAAAATTTTTGGACACACTGTATAACGAAAAAACTGCGTACGATGACAACAATATTATTTAAATATTCCACTGAAAATGGAAATTTAAACCAAACACACACACATTATTCACTCGATTAAATTAAAAAAGGAAACTTAATTAAAGACAAAATGGTAAATACTAAATCTCGTATTCTTCTATTTTATCATCTTCGCCGTTTATGCGGTTTTAAATGTCGCTATAATATCGAGAAATACTTTAGAGTGGGAAAAATTAACATATTAAAAGCAGTTTTTTTCCCTTAATTCATGACAGTATTACCTTCAAGTTAACCGAAATAAACGAGACATAGGTATATTGGATTTTGAGATAAAAAGCTGTAGCTGTTGTAGGACGTGCCTACGAAATGAATTATTTCCTCTTCCCTTGCTTTACTTTAATAAGGTAAAAGGGTTTTCTTTTGATGATGAATTACCTTCATGTAGGAACACATGGTTGAAGATTTTTTTGTTAGAGGAGAACACGGATTTTAATTAGAAAAAATCTAGGGAGATATACCTTAACCTACGTAAAAACCCAACCGAAATTAGTTTGGAATTGAAATCAGTTTTAAATTAATATCAGAATTCAAATCCAATATTTTTTCAATTTGAATACAAACGAGGAAATTGTAAAAAGTTAAATACTGGGCGAAGTGATAGGGATAGGAAAGTACGCAAATAAATAAGATGGTATACATTGTAGTCACAAGTCTCACGCGTTAACTTCATTAATGCTGATATCGAACGAAATTTCTAAATAGGTACATTATGATGCGAGGGAAAACGTTTTAAAATCTGAAGGCTGAATTATTAGCAGAACAACATGTTGATATTGCCCTAAAATTACCCATCAAACAACGTTGGTGGGTAACTATTAATAGATACTCCGCTCTCGTTCACATGTGTCCACTGTACATACATTGAAGATAATTATCTGTTGACATATAGAGGCACAATAAACCGTAATATCATAGTTAGCTGTATCAAATATTGAGCGAGATGGAACAGAGAAGCGTACAGATTCGATTTTTGGTCTTAACACGTAGTACGTGATGTATTCAAGGTAAGAGTAATTCGATCAAAGAAATTTTAATCGATACTTACGGGCGAAATCTGTTTATTTATAACCGGGAAGGTATGCCAACTCGAAGAAAAATTTTGAGTCGAAACCAAAAATAAATCGAAAGTACATCATAAAAAGAACCACATATGAACCGTGTTAAATCAAAAGAGACCAAGCGACAAATTTGAGAGTGCTGAGAAACTAGACACACTGTGTCAAAAGAGCGGACTTCCTATTATATACAAACTAGAATTGAAACTTGTGAAGCTCAACTTTCAAGCACGTCACTTCGAAATTTAATCATCTTCTTCCTCTATACACATTCTAATTACTACGGAAATTTCAAGTCGATCGATCAACTCTAACTTGAGTTGTGGTGTCACAAAAAAGAACTTTAAAACTTCAAAGCTCAGCTTTCCCTGCTCAAAATTTAACCTAAAAAATTAGGTCTTCTCCTGCACGATCTACACATACTGTAAAAATTTCAAAACGATCGGTTCAGTTGAACGAGAAATCAAGTCCGAAAAATTGACCTATTACAAGCTTTTGAACTTTGAGCTCATTTTTCTCGAAAACGTGAGATTTTAAGAAAAATTCATGAGAAATAGAAGCTTGAAATTCCTAACCATTTTTTTTGACCTCCATTTTCCTCTACAATGCACCGTTTTCCGAGGTAGTTTTTGAATAACTGAATAAATTTGAGCTTCAAAAGCTCAGCTTTCTATGCGAGATCGGCTTCCAAATTCAATCAGATTTTCTCCTAAACACATTTTTATCACCGTAAAAATTGCAAATCGATCGGTCGATTTTATTTATCTTGTCAGAAGGAGGTTTCAGAAAAAATGAGCTTTGGAATTTCAAAGCTCAGCTTTCTATGCACAGAGTTACACCAAAAACATAATGAGTTTTTTCTCCTGTATGATGTAAACTTACTGTAAAAATTTCAAAACGATTGGTTCAGTTGAACGAGAGAATTGAGTCAGAAATATTGACCAATCACAACCCTTCCATTTTTCCTCAAAAATGGTGAGCTTTTTAAGAAAAATTCATGAGAATCAAAGTTGTAGAGCTTAAAATTACTAACCATCCGTTTGGTCACCGTTTTCTCTACGATGTACCATTTTCGAGATATTTTCGAAAAGTAAATAAACTTTGAGCTTTAAAAGCTCGACTTTCATTGCACGGATCGACTTCAAAATTTAATCAGCTTTTCTCCCGTACACGTTCTAACCACTGTAAAAAATTTCAAGTCGATTGGTCAACTCTAACTTGAATTATAGGATCACAAAAATGAACTTGAAAGCTCCAAGCTCAGCTTTCGATGCACTGAATTGAACCAAAAAATGATCATTTTCTCTCTTGCACGATCTACACCTACTACAGAAATTTCGAAACGATTGGTTCAGTTACACGAGAGATATTGAGGTGGAAAAATTGACCAATCACAGGCCTTTAAACTTTGAGCTCAAGCCTTATAAGGAATTTTTTTGATGAAGATTTTATCTGCCGACCACTGTCTCAAAGGGGCCATAAAATCAGTCTTTGTGTTGGTCTAAAAATGCCGACCCAGCAGGTGGTATTGCAAGGGTTCAAAGAAAATATTTTATCTGCCGACCCATTGTTGAGAATATGATTTAATCGCATCAGAAAAGTTGACCAATCACAAGCCTTCCAACTTTGAGCTCAATTTTCTCGAAAACGGTGAGCTTTTAAGAAAAATTCATGAGAACCAAAGTTGTAGAGCTTGAAATTCCTGACTATCCTTTTGGCCTCCGTTTTTCTCTACGATGCCATTTTCGAGATATTTTCGAAAAACTGGATGAACTTTGAGCTTCAAAAGCTCGACTTTCAATCAACAAATCAACTTCAAAATTTAATCAGCTCTTCTCCTGTAAACGTTCTAACCACTGTAAAAAATTTCAAGTCGATTGGTCAACTCTAACGTGAGTTATCGCGTCAGAAAGAAATGTCCCAAAAATGAGCTTTAAAGTTGAAAAGCTCAGCTTTCTGTGCACAGAATTGCACCAAAAACTAAATCAGCTCTTCTCCTGCATGAACTACACCTACTGTAAAAATTTCAGCCCGATCTGTTCAGTTTAGCGAGAGAAAATCGCGTCAGAAAAAGGCTTCAACAAACAAACAAATAAAAAATCAAGGTCGGAAAATTGGCCCAATTACAAACCCTTTTGAACTTGAGCCCATTTTCTCGCAAACGTGAGATTTTAAGAAAAATCATGAGAAATAGAGCTTGAAATTCCTAACCATTTTTTTGAACTCCATTTTTCTCTACAATGCACCGTTTTCCGAGATATTTTTGACTCAACTGAATAAATTTGAGCTTCAAAAGCTCAGCTTTCTATGCACAGATCGCCTTCAAATTCAATCAGATTTTTCTCCTTTACCACACATTCTTAGCACCATAAAAATTGCAAATCGATCGGTCGATTTTTATTTATTTTGTCAGAGGGAGGTTTCACAAAAATGAGCTTTGGAGTTTCAAAGCTCAGCTTTTCTAGGCACAGAGTTACGACTCCAAAAACTAATCAGTTTTCTCCCTGTACGATGTAAAACTACTGTAAAAAAGTTTCAAAACAATTGATTCAGTTGAACGACGAGAAATTGAGTCAGAATATTGACCAATCACAACTCTTCCAACTTTCTTGAAAATGGTGAGCTTTAAGAAAATTCATGAGAATCAAAGTTGTAGAGCTTAAAAATTCGTAACCACCCATTTTGGTCACAGTTTTTCTCTACGATGCACCATTTTCGAGATATTTTCGAAAACTAAATAAACTTTGAGCTTTAAAAGCTCGACTTTCATTGAACGGATCGACTTCAAAATTTAATCAGCTTTTCTCCTGTACACGTTCTAACCACTGTAAAATTTCAAGTCGATTGGGTCAACTCTAACTTGAAATTGTAGGATCACAAAATGAACTTGAAAGCTCCAAGCTCAGTTTTTCTATGCACTGAATTTAACCAAAAAATTATAATTTTCTCTCTTGCACGATTACACTTCTACAGAAATTTGGAACGTTTGGGTTCAGTTAAACGAGGGAAATTGAGGGGGAAAAAATTAAACCAATCACGGGCCCTTCCAACTTGAGCTCAAGCCTTATAAGGATTTTTGATGAAGATTTTATCTGCCGACCACTGCCTAAAAGGGCCCTAAAATCAGTCTTTGTGTTGGTCTAAAATTCCGCCCAGCAGGTGGTATTGCAAGGGTTCAAAGAAAATATTTTATCTGCCGACCCATTGTTTTGAAATATATTAAATCGCATCAGAAAAGTTGACCAATCACAGGCCCTTCCAACTTTGAGCTCAATTTTCTCGAAAACGTGAGCTTTAAGAAAAATTCATAATAATCAAAGTTGTAGAGCTTGAAATTCCTGACTATCCTTTTGGCCTCCGTTTTCCTCTACGATTGCCGTTCGCGAGATATTTTCGAAAAACTGGATAAACTTTGAGCTTCAAAAGCTCGACTTTCAAAACACGGATCGACTTTAAGATTTATCAGCTCTTCTCGTGTACACGTTCTAACCACGGGAAAAATTTCAAGTCGATTTGGTCAACTCTAAAGTGAGTTATCGCCGTCAGAAAGAAATGTCCCAACAATGAGCTTTAAAGTTGAAAAGCTCAGCTTTCTGTGCACAGAATTGCTCCAAAAACTAATCGCTCTTCTCCTGCAGAACTACACCTACTGTAAAATTTCAGCCCGATCTATTCAGTTTAGCGAGAGAAAACGCGTCAGAAACCCAAAAAGGCTTCAACAAATAAATAAAAAAACAAAAAAAAAACCCTTATGATCGCAATAGCGGATTCCCGCTAGAGCGGGAAGTCCGCTAAAAACCCTTATGAACGCAATAGCGGATTCCCGCTAGAGCGGGAAGTCCCCCTAAAAAGGTACCCGGTTAAGATAGATGAATCGGCCAAAGAGCTACTTTTGGGAAACTAACCATCCAAACATTATTAAGGGCAGTTGTACAATCAATAGTTAAATCACTGGTTAGCTATCAAAAACAAAACGAACAGTTGTAAGTTAACGATGATTGTTTTTTACATTCACCAAATCATGATTAGTTAGTTAACCAGCCGTGATCAAACGTGAGTATCCTCACGCATCTATACAACAGCCAATGAAATTGTTAGCTGATGACAATGGATAGAAAATTACTGGCCACTTGTGAATTCAGCTGAAATTTTGTTGATTTCATTTTAAAAAAAAAACTGAGTTATCAGTTTTCAACGTAAAATTTTTAAATACATTAATTTTATTTTGATGGGTTTATTTTGTTTTGTTAATTTTTTGAAATCCAAAATCAAAATGAAGGTACTATAAAACAATTTAGTATGAAATTTTCTCATTGATATTGTTCCAAATTTTAAAATATTTCTTTTAAAACAATTTAAACTAATTATTCCCTTAAATTGTTGAAAATTTTACACATCAGAAATAGTGGTTTTGGGCGTAATTATTTTAAAACCCAATCATAGCACTTCCCCGTTGTTCCCCCCGTCGAATTTGGTGGGTTAAAAAAAGTACAGGTTAGCTTTTTTTTAATGCAAAATGACTGATGTACAACTCATAACTGCTCATAACAAGCATTAGTAATACCCAAAAGGTTAACTATTGATTGTAAAACTGGCCCTAAGGACTACAAAAATAATTTTAGGGCGCATTTTCCACCTCCCCTCACTCCGTTTCACCCCCCACCCCCAAAATATCGTTTTTTTCTTCAAAAAATCCATTTTGGAACCTAATGAACCAAAAATTTTGAAATTTAGTGGTACTCGTATACTCGGGAAGGGGTAACCAATTTTTGAAAATTTTTTCGGATTTTTTTGCACTGCCTTCTAGCCCCAAAAACCCCCTTAGAAACCTTAAAATCGTTCTAATTTAAAAACGAAAAAATATAAATTTTTTCTTTTTGGTACAAATTGTGGTCTACCTTGGGACAATATAATGCAAACTTTTTCAGATTTTTTAGTTGGGGAGAACACGCCCAAAATGCGATTTTTTCAAAAATACCCATTTCGTTATTCATGCATCCACAATTTTTAAAATTTATATGGTATGCACGGGGGGGGAGGTAACAAACTTTTGAGAATTTTTGATGTGATTAAATTTTTTATAAATTTTAAAATCTTTAGTACATTTTAGTTTAATTATTTTTAAAAAATTTTATGAATTATGACTTGAATTTTCTAGAATTTTTTAAAATCTAAGACATTTTTAGATAAAATTAGACCCTTTTGATAAATTTTATTTAAAATTAGGGTTCTTGAGAGTTTATCCGAATTTTCCGAAATTTGTAGCGTTATTTTAAGATCAATTTTACATTGTTCAAATGGCATTGGTCTAGGGACTGGAAGAAATCCGTGTTTTTAACTAGCCCCATCCCCCAAGGAATTAGAGACCCCCCCCCCTTAAAAATCGAGAGCGTTAATAACGGATTTTACTGTTTTTTTAAAATGCTGTAACCTGGGTGAACTGAAACTAAAAGAAGTAAAAATGAACTGAAAGCGTACAGATTTGAAACCTGACCGCTGACCAAAACCCATATTTTTTCAATTTCAGTTTACACTTGCATCCTTAATTTATTCAACTAAAAAATCGAACAAAGTAATTTTTACCACTACGTTGCATCTCATTTTTTACATTTCCACCGTGCAAAAAAATAAAAAACTTGAACTGTTAGGTATGAAGTTGTGTCTGTTCCGTTGAGAAGACCGTGATTATGATCCCTCTTCTTACTAAAATACACTTCTTTAAAACGAGAATTGTTGGTTGGGGAGAGGAAACAAATCACGCTCTTTTCAACGTGGACAGATTTAAGGTGTTTGTACAGTCCACTGCTTATGTCCTTCAGTTTTAGGTCTTATTATTATCGATTTATTTAACATGATTTTGACAGTTTTTCATTGCTAGGTACATCCAGATGAATACCAATGGAACTCACGTTTTAAATGGTCAGTTTCAACGTAAAAATTTAATTAAATTAAAAAATTATAGCAAGAGAAAAAAATTGAAAAATATGCCACTAACAGAAAACCATGAAGAAGACGTTTTTCTCGACTCTAATTGACTGTACCTAGCCTCCTACATCTCAGTGTTCCACGAATATCCGAATATCCGGGTATGGAAAAATACTCGGATTTTAACGAGTATTCGATTGTGCATAACCGGTTATCCGATCTTTCCGAACATTACACGAAGGGGGCCCGAATGCATTATCAGCAGGGAGCAAAATTCGTGGGGAACATGACATTTAACCCACACGACAAGTGACTGCGATGTCAATTGACCGGAAAAGGGACGTCACAATGATCATGACCAATCGTATTCGTAATAAATAACCGGGTATTTTTTCCGAATATCCGTATCCGGTTATATTCGTAATATCCGATTATTCGTGGAACACTGCTACATCTTAACATCTTGGAATTATCGGTCGCAAACATGATGACGTACCGTAAGTCGGGGTGAATAGAATCAATTTTTGGCCCCTTTTTTTTTTTAAATGCTAATAACTTTGCTTAAAGTTGCTGAAAAAATGTGATTAAAAAAAAAAAATGTGTACAATTGGTTGATCTTTCAGCCTATTTAATTGTCGACTCCCACTGCCTTAACCACAATTTTATATAAATTATTGAAAATGCTGATTCTATTGGTACGTCAGTTGGGTGAATAGAATCACTTATCTTTTTTTCTATTTTTCAGCCTACTGTAATCGACTCTGGGTGAGGAAATTCACTTTTAAATTTTTAAATAATCATATTTGAATAGAACCTGTGAAAAAAAACCGCGGTAAAAAAGCTTCAAACGCAAAAATAGCTTTTGAAATGAAACATTTTTCTAAAAAAAAACAAGCGAAAAAAAGTTTTAAATAAAATAAAGAATACGATCAAAAATTTTTTGGAAGCGCATATCTCAGCTCCTAATCGCTTGAACAGTCTGATTCCAACGGCATTGTGATGAGTGACTAATGTAAATTCACTAGAGCCACTTTCTTGAAGCTATATCAATATAGAATGTTGAAAAACTGAATTTTTTTCTGTGATTCTATTCACCCCATTTTTTTGACTTACTCAACTTGTGATGGAAAAAAATTCGTAAAAATTCACAGTAAAAATTATGCATTCAATTATCAAAAAAGATTCGAGAATAAATTTACTAACATTGCGCAAAAAACGAAAATCGTAGCTCAAAAAGCAGCAACTGGTGGAACAGTTCTGAATTGGACATCGGCGTTCACCTAGCAGTGACAACACTAGATGATAAGCTGTGGGCAGGGGCGTCAATTTTAACTTTCTGGAAATCGACTCTACTGATTACATACTGGTCTTTCCTCACATAGCCGTTGGAATCGCCCCGATAGAGCGTATGGAGCTGAGATATGCATGTTTAAAACTTTTTGATTCATTCACCCCCACTGATTCATTCACCCCAAAGTTACGGTATCAACATTTCATTTTCACTTCATACGCATATGTTTTTCAAAACAAGAAATTATAAAAAAAATTTCTTCAGTTTTATAATTTCAAATTACACTTCTTCACAATTAGACATTTTCTGTTCGGGCCCCCGAGCTGAAATTCGAAACTAACCAATGGAAATTTAGTGCTTAGGGTTTGAAAACCACGTGGTGAAAATGTTGCCCTACCCCTCCTCAACTCTAGTTATGGGGCAAAACGTTACTTTTTTCAGCCTTTCCATTAAAAAATTTTATTTCCACAGTTTTCAACCAAATTTTTTTCAAATTTTTTGGGTGTACACTATACTGATGGGTGTTAGTGAGGGGTTTGAAAAAAATTGTTGATGATTTTTTCTTGCCAAATCACGTTTGAAAACTTCAAATTAAATTTTTTTTGTATGATGTTTCAGAGGGGGCAATTCTGAGAAAAAAAAATTTTTATGCACCTAGTCCTACGTACGTAACAACGTCATTTTTTTTTCAAAATTTTTTAGGTGGTGGAACATCTTGAAAAATGCGAAAAACCATTTTTTTCACAAAGTTTTTCACTCATAAAAATGGTAAATTTTGGCCGAAAAAAATTTTCTCGTAATTATATCCCAAATACGTATTTATAACCACTTAAACCGATTTTCACTTTATTTCATATCTTTTTCGTGATTTTTCTAATTTAAAGTTCAAATAGTACAGCATGAGGCTCAAATTGAATAAGTATCTCACTTTCTTTGCATACGAAATTGTCATACAAAAGTTTGCAACAGATTGGTGTTCAGCAGTTCAACTACTTCAATGAACTCCATTTGTACGACCCAAAACACTCAAATTTTGAAATTCAGTTTTGAGTCGACAAATTTTTTTTAATAATATCCCCCTCTTCTCCTACATTGAAAAAATAGAAATTACGGTCGCCTTTATTGGTAAGGGAGATCAAGGTGCCCACTATAATTCAGATATGATTTTTCCCTTTTTTTTCCCAAAATTTTTTTCAGACCAATTTTCAATTTCTCCAGGCCTTTTAAAAAATGATATTCGTAAGCAAATATGGGGGGCCCTATTGAATTTTTGCTAGCAAATACTAGCATTCCTAACACTCCCTAACAAAGCACAAACACTCGCATCACTCTATCATAAATCATGCTAAAACAGATTTGCTAGCAAATGCTAGCATTTCGCGAGCACAATTTTCTCACAAAAATACATAGCAAAATACTAGCATCGCACTAGCTCAAGTCAGACTAGCATTATGTCTGCTAGCAAAGTGCTAGCTTTTTTGCTAGCACAACTTGCTAACAATCGTTACTGTAGACAAATACTAGCATCACGCTAGCTAAATTGAGCTAGCATCCCTCTGCTAGCAAAATGCTAACATTTCACCACTAGAAAATTTTCTAGCATTTTACCGCTAAAAAATGCTAGCATTTTACTAGCATAAATGATGCTAGCTCGACTAACTTCGCTCTGCTAGCAAAAAATGCTAGCGTTTACCACTACAGAGTTCAGCATTTTACCGCTAACAAATGCTAGCATTTTACTACATAAATGATGCTAGCTCGAACTAACTTCGCATCTTGCTAGCAAAATGCTAGCGTTTTACCACTAGCAGAGTTCTAGCATTTTACCGCTAACAAAATGCTAGCATTTTACTAGCAAATGATGCTAGCTCGAACTAACTTCGCATCTGCTAGCAAAATGCTAGCGTTTGACCACTAGCAAAGTTCTCGCATTTTACCGCTAACAAAATGCTAGCATTTTACTAGCATAAATGATTCTAGCTCGAATCAACTTCGCATCTATAAATGATGCTACTCGAATCAACTTCCCATCTGCTAGCAAAATGCTAACATTTCACACTAGCAAAGTTCTAGCATTTTACCGCTAAAAAAATGCTAGCATTTTACTAGCATAAATATGGCTAGCTCGAACTAAATTCGCATCTGCTAGCAAATGCTAGCGTTTGACCACTAGCAAAGTTCTAGCATTTTAGCGCTAACACAATGCTAGCATTTCACTAGCACGTTTTTTTAAACATAAAGTTACATTTGCGAAATATTAGCATCACACTACATCACTAAGCCTACATAAACTAGCTTCGCATCTGCTAGAAAAATGATAGCGTTTTACCTCTAACAAATTTCTAGCATTTACAGCTAACAAAACGCTAGCATTTCACTAGCACAATTTTTCTAACATAAAGTTACATTTTTGCCAAATACTAGCATCTCAATACCATAAATTAGACTAGCTTGAACTAGCTTCGCTTTGCTTTGCCACCAAAATTTTTAGCAGTGTATATTAAAATTGCAACTGAAAGCAATTGAACCGTTTTGTTATCTTATTCTAGAAAAGTAGGTAGATCCCTATTTGACATTTTTGCTAGCAAAATACTAGAAATTTTTGTAGCAGATGCGAAGTTAGTTCGAGCTAGCATCATTTATAAAGTTTCTAGCAATGTTTCTGCTAACACAATGCTAGCATTTTACTACATAAATATGCTAGCTCGAATAACTTCGCATCTGCTAGCGAAATGCTACGTTTTCACCACTAGCAAAGTTCAAACATTTTACCGCTAACACAATGCTAGCATTTACCAGCATAATGATGCTAGCTCGAACTAACTTCGCATCTGCTAGCGAAATGCTAGCGTTTCACCACTAGCAAAGTTCTAGCATTTTAACCTCTAACAAAATGCTAGCATTTCGCGGCACAATATTCTAACAAAAAATACAGTAGCACAATACTAGCATCGCACTAGCTCAAGTCAGACTAGCTTTAATGTCTGCTAGCAGAGTGCTAGTTTTTTGCTAGCACAATTTCCTAACAATCAGTTACTATAGACAAATACTACATCAACGCTAGCTAAATTGAACTACTTCCCTTTCTGCTAGCAAAATGCTAACTTTCACCACTAGCAAGTTTCTAGCATTTTTCCGCTAACCAAAATGCTAGCATTTTACTAGCACAAATGAAGCTAGCTCGAACTAACTTCGCATCTGGTAGCGAAACGCTAGCGTTCACCACTAGCAAGTTTCTAGCAGTTTATCGCTAAAAAAATGCTAGCATTTCGCGAGCACAATTTCTAACAAAAATACACTAGCAAAATACTAGCATCGCACTAGCTAAAGTCAGACTAGAAATTATGTCTGCTAGCAGAGTGCTAGCTTTTTGCTAGCACAATTTGCTAAACATCAGTTACTGTAGACAATACTAGCACACAGCGAAACGCTAGCGTTTCACCACTAGAAAAGTTCTAGCAGTTTATCGCTAACAAAATGCTAGCATTTCGCGAGCAAAATTTTTTCTAACAAAAATACACTAGCCATACTAGCATCGCACAGCTCAAGTCGACTAGCATTATGTCTGCTAGCAGAGTGCTAGCTTTTTTGCTAGCACAATTTGCTAACAATCATTTACGTACACAATACTAGCATCACCTAGCATAAATTGAGCTAGCTTCCCATCTGCTAGCAAAATGTTTAACATTTTACCGCAAACACAATGCTACATTTTATTAGCATAAATGATGCTAGATCGAACTAACTTCGCATCTGCTAGCGAAATGCTAGCGTTTCACCACTGCAAAGGGTTCTAGCATTTTACCACTAACAAAATGCTGGGATTTTACTGGCATTCCTAACACATTCCTAACATAGCTAACAAAAACACTCGCATCACTCTAGCATAAGACGGCTAGCTACAGATTTGCTAGAAAAATGCTAGCATTTCGCTAGCACAATTTTCTCACAAAAAGTTAAAGTATCCAAATACTAGCATCGCACTAGCTCAAGTTTAGACTAGCATTAGTCGTTAGCATAGTGCTAGCCTTTTGCTAGCGAAATTTACTAACAATTAGTTCAGTAGCCAATACTTAGCTTCGCATCTGCTAGCAAAATGCTAGCGTTTCACCAACAGCAAACTTCTAGCATTATACTGTCAACAAAATGCTAGCATTTCACTAACATAAATAATACTACTCAAACTGTTTTCAATCTGCAAGCAAACGCTAACATTTTGCCACTAGCTGATTTTAGGCTAGCAAATCTGTAGAGCCTGACTTTTTCTAGAGTGGATGCTAGTGTTTGATGGGGTTTGAAATGCTAGTATTTTTCTAGCAAAATTTTTTAGTAGGGCTAAATCACTGAAGAATGTTGCCAAATATTATACCCAAATTTCCAAGTCTTACCCTTAGAACCCCTCACTAACCAACAGAAAAATATCGCCAAATTGTAATCTTCACCCTCTTGAAAACTTCATTTTGATAAAAATTGAAAAATTACGATTATTCCAATCTCATCCATCACCCTCTACATAAGAAACAAATAACGCTATATTCCACATGGAAATATCGCAATATTATAATTTTTTCAACACTCACCTCCTCAACCCAATGCTTCATTTCTTTTAGACGTTTGAGGAAAAGTATTGTCAAATTTTTACTCCATATCCTCGAGAACCTAGGTTTTAAAAAAAAAATAGCGAATTTTTTTTCAAATCTTGTCCCCTTTTTCCAACCCCTATCTTCTTCTCTAAGAAAAAAAATATTTCTGGATTCTTATTCTACTCTCAAAATTTAGATTTTGATACATCACTCGAAAAATTGAAAAAATTTACATTTTTTTAAATTTTACCCCCCTCTCACCTCCACGTGGCGTTTTATCCTTCGAGAAAAATATTTCCAGATTCATATCCTTCACTCACAAAAATATAGATTCCGATATATCACCAGGGAAATTGTGTAATTCAAATTTTTCCAGGCATCCCCCTCCCCTTTTCCCCCTCATCACACCCTATACCTTCATCCCTAAGAGAAAATATATTCGTTTCCTACGCTCTCGAAAACATGGATTTTTATATATAAACAAAAAACTGCAAATTCAAATTTTTTTCCTGCCCCTCCCTCTCTTATCCTTGGCCCGTAAGAGAAAATTTTGTCGAATTCGTATTCTACGTCCCCGAAAACATAGATTTCGATATATCACTCAAAAATTAAAATTTTCCCAGTCTCAACCCCCCCCCACTCCTCCACACCCAACTCTTGAATTCTTAACGGAAAATATCATCAATTCGAATTCTGCGTCCTCAAAAACCTAGATTTTGATATATCACTTGAAAAATGAAAATTTTCTCAGTCTCACCCTCCC
The DNA here is from genome assembly GCA_033439095.1 of Pseudococcus viburni. NCBI lineage: Eukaryota > Metazoa > Arthropoda > Insecta > Hemiptera > Pseudococcidae > Pseudococcus > Pseudococcus viburni. The sequence goes on from JAVBJF010001137.1 coordinate 16,351, forward strand.
CTCCTCCACACCCAACTCTTGAATTTTCAACGGAAAAATATCTCAAATTCGAATTCTGCGCCCCAAAAACCTAGATTTTGATATATCCTTGAAAAATTGAATTTTCCAAGTCTCATCCCCCCTCCCTCCCCCGCATTCAACCCTAAATTTTCATCCCAAGAGAAAATTTGTCGATTCGTATTCTACGTCCCCCAAAACATAGATTTCGATATATCACTCGAAAAATTAAAATTTTCCCAGTTCCAACCCCTCCCCACTCCTCCACACCCAACTCTTAATTCCTAATGAAAATATCATCAAATTCGAATTCTGCGTCCCAAAAACCTAGATTTTGAATATCACTTGAAAAATGGGAAATTTCCCCAAGTCTCATCCCCACTCCCTCCCCCGCATCAACCCTAAATTTTCATCCCAAGAGAAAAATTTTGGGCGAATTCGTATTCACGTCCCCGGGAAAACATAGATTGCGATATATCAAATCGAAAAATAAAATTTTCCCAGTCTCAACCCTCCCACTCCTCCACACCCCCTCTGAATTCCAATGGAAAAATCATCAATTCGAAATTTTGGGTCCGCAAAAACCTAATTTTGAATATCACTGAAAATTGAAATTTTCCAAGCTCATCCCCACTCCCCCCCCGCTTCAACCCTAAATTTATCCCAAGAGAAAATTTTGTCGAATTCGTATTCACGTCCCCGAAAACAAGATTTCGATATATCACTCGAAAAATTAAAATTTCCAGTCTCAACCCCCCCACTCCTTCCACAACCCAACTCTTGAATCCTAACAGAAAAATATCATCAAATCGAATCTGCGGGCCTCAAAAACCTAGATTTTGATATACACTGAAAATTGAAATTTCAAGTCTTACCCCCACCCCCTCACCCCGCATCCAGCCCTAAACTTCACCCCAAAGAAAAATATTGCGAATTGTATTAAAGCCCTCGAAAATTGGGGTTTTGAGTACAAAACAAAACAATTTCAAAATTCAAATTTTTCAGTCATTATACACCCCCCCCCCCTCAACCCTTCATTCCAAAAGAAAAATTTTGGCCGATTACATATTCCACATCCTCAAAACATATATTTAATATATCACACACAAATTTACAAATTTGAGTTTATATATTTTATTCCATTTTGTCTTGAAATTTGGGAATTTTGGGGCCCAGCCCCCAAGGGGAGGGGAAAAATTGTTGAATATGTCTTAGAAATTTGTTTTTGCAATATTCTAAAAAATCAAAAAAAATTCCAAATTTGGTCAAAAATTGAGGAAAAAAAAATTTTTGACTTCCAAGGTTAATATACTTTAATACCTAACATACACCTGACTGGTGGCGGGACTCCTCTAACCCAAGACCCAGAGCAAAGGTAGACTAATATAGAAGTTAAAACAATGTTGTAAAATGTTTAAAAGAAGCTAGCACAGCATACCGCAAAAACCCAGAACCATGCTAGCATAACGAATACCAGATGGGGGGTTAGCAAAAAGAGAGCACACCCTTTCCAAAGAATACTAGCAAATGCTAACATAAGTGCTAGCAAGTGCTAGCAAGTGCTAGCACACGTAGCACACGTTGCTAGCATTTGCTATCAAAAATTTTAGACACTTTTTACCAAGTTTTGTTAGCAATTATGCTAGCATTTTATGCGAGCACTTGCTAGCAAAATTGGGTAGCTTTACGCTAGCAAAAAATGCTAGCAAAATGCTAGCACGCTTTGCTAGCATATGCTATCATCATTTTGGACACTTTTGAACCAGTTTGTTAGCAATTATGCTAGCATTTCATGCGAGCACTTGCTAGCAATATTGCTAGCTTTAAAGCTAGCACTAAAAAGCTAGCAAAATGCTAGCACGCTTTGCTAGCATATGCTAATCATTATTTTTGGACACTTTTGAACCAGGTTTTGTTAGCAATTATGCTAGCATTTTATGCGAGCACTTTTCTAGCAATATTGCTAGCTTTACGCTAGCACATAAATGCTAGCAAAATGCTAGCACACCTTGCAGCATGTGCTATCATCATTTTGGACCTTTGAACCCGTTTTGTTAGCAATTATGCTAGCATTTTATGCTAGCACTTGCTAGCAATTGTTTGCAAGTGTAGCATAAAATGCTAGCATAATTGCTAACAAAACGGGTTCAAAAGTGTCCCAAAATGAGATAGCACATGCTAGCAAGGTGTGCTAGCATTTGCTAGCATTTTTTATTTTTTTTTGTCAATAGGGGGGGGGGGGGGTTCCCTTTTTTCGTATTTTTTACTCGGAAATTTTTTCATAGGTAAAATTAATAAAATGCATTGGGGGGGCCCAAAAATTTTTTTTTTTTTAAAAACACTATATACTGTTTACGGGGAAAACTTTTAATGCTCCCCTTCGGGGTTAAAAAAAAATTTTCCCCCTCCCCCCCCCCCCCAAAAATCAATATTATTTTTAAAATAGAAAACGTTTTTTTTTTTCCCAACGCGATCAATTTTAAAAAAACAAACACTTTTCCAAAATAAATTTCACCCCTCGAAAAGAGCTCGGGGAGTAGATGGTTTAAGGCGCAAAAAGTTTCAAAAAAAACGGCTCCAAAGCTGAGAAAATTGACTTAAATTCCATCCCTCCTTCCCCCCCCGCCCATCAAAAACAAAAACCGTTTTTTTGTAATACTCGAAAAGCGCTTTTTAAAACAAAAAACTGACGACCTCTAAATGAAAGCAAATTTTAAAGGGGGACAATTTCGGTTTTCCTTTAATTTTTTTCCAAAATCGTTCGGGTTTTTAGATTTTCCTCAAAATGTGATATCAATGTAAAACCCTCCCTTCCAAATTTTGTAATTTAATGGTTCGCCCCACTTTTTCGGATTGCCCCCCCTCATAATAAGGGGGTTTAAACCCCCCCGGAGAGAAATTTTTTTTTAAATTTTTTGTGTTGAAAAAATTTTTTAAATATCGAATTTCTCCTAACCAAAACTTTTTTAAATTTTTAAGGGACCACTTTCCTTAATACCCTCTTTCTTTAAGAAAATCCATAAAAAAGTTTAAAATCCTGTTTGAATAAAAAAATTTTTTTTTAATTTTTTTTATGGGAAATTACCAAATTTTATTAAAATTTTTAATTTTTTTTTTTTTTCAACTTAAAAAACTTTAGAAAGAAACAATTTTAAAAAAAAAACCCCAACCCCGAATTTTTGAAATTTTAAAAAAATTTAAAAATTTTTTTTTTCAACTTACCCAAGGTCGAATCACTTTTGAACACCCCCCCCAAAAATCAAATTTAAAGTTTTGATTAATTCATAATTATTTTTAAAATTTCCCCAGGGTTTAAACTTTTTTTTAACACACCCAATATTTTTTAATACCCCCCCTTTTTTTTTAAATTTCTTTGGGCAAAACATTTTTTTTAAAAATCCAGGGCCCCCTCAATTTTTTCTTTTTCTTATTATTAAAAAATTTTAAAAATTTTTTTTTTTCATTAAGTTTTTATTAAAAAATCATAATATCTTAAAAATTTTAAATTTTTTAAAAAATTTGAAAATTTTTTAAAATTT
>JAVBJF010001138.1:0-19871 GCA_033439095.1 Pseudococcus viburni
GACGAGGGATCGTATAAAAAGTACAGCGATGCTATTCAGTCCTGGTGTAATGTCAATGATTTCTTTATTGGCAAAGAATATTGCGTTATTATATAATCACGAGAAATATAAATTTTGACTAATGATGTTATGTATTACAAATAAATCAGATTATTTTTTCAAGAAATCATAATACTAAACGTGTGTCGTTTCATTCGATGTGTACTAAAATTTCAACAAAAATCCAAGGGATTGAAATTCTTCGCAGGATATTTTTAGAAAAGTCGAAATTAACCAAGTTCATGTTTTTTTAATTACGAGGATAGGACCTTATCCCCATTAAAGAACTGAGACTATCGAGAAAATCAATGACTTTCGATCCATATTTTTCATCAGCACGAAATTCTAAGAACAGAAAATTATTACTCATAAGTCATAACAATTGCATTGCCAAAGAAAAAATCTAAATCTTCTTTATTCAGGAGCTTAAAAATCAAAATATTTTCTACTCGTGTAAAATTTTTCACAATTTTTCACAATTTAATCGAATTGAAGTGGGAAATTTTTCAAAGTTTCAAGAAAAAGAACATTCCAAATTTTTTACCCACGTAATTTTTCAAACGAAAAATTTTGGTTTGGAGTTGGGGGCGAAAAAAGGGAGAATCTGCTTCTCAAGTTTTGGTCCAGTCTTGGTCAATGTTTATGATCGTGAATGCAATATTTTCTTCGATTTTTTCACTTTTTTCATTGCTTTTACTGTTTTTATAATATCTAAAATCTAAAAAGGATCTACCGAAATACAGAACTTCCTCAAGTTGGATTTAGTAGGAACAAAATTAAGTGGGTACTTTCAATCTCGAGGATTTTTCAATTTCAAAATTAGATGATCCGCATGATTTATGCGATGAGGAGAAAGAATAGAAAATTGTTTTTAATAGACACTTGATAAGCAGTGTCACACGTTCATGTGTTCTTTTGTGTTTAGGTACCTATTATCTCCTGAATTAATTTCAGACAGAAGTGAAAATTTTACTGCAACTAAAATTCCCATTTTTGTTCTGTTTATTTTTATTTTGTTGGCAATTTCAAGAACGACGAATTATGCTTGACAAAATTATGTTTCGTTCAATTTACATTTGCCAATTGAAAATTTTCTAAATACCTAATACTGAAAATTCACAATTTCGACATGTTTTACTTATTTTAAAGTCTGCGTAATTACAAAACATTCCTTATTAAATACTTAATTTAAATTAATTTCATCATTTACAAAATTCTGCTTTTTCATAACGATTGAAAATAAATTTGAAACATAATTCTAAAAAGATAAATTTAACTGATTAATTTATTAGAGAAAATTCCAATGTTCATTCGTATTTTGTTCTTTGTCATCTGAACTGAATAAAGGGTATAGCCGGATAAGGGGTGGTTTTGGCCCCAGGCCCGATTTTTGATCTAATGCCCCCAAATTGTGTACCTTGATGAAAAAAAATTCTGGAAAAAATTTTGGCCCCCAACCCCCTCCCTTTCGGAGCTATGGCCATTTTATTGCATCATTTTCAATAATTTTTAATTCCGATGGAAGTGAATGAAATTTTCTGTTCTTTGGCACAAAGTTACATCTCGTAGAGGTCTATTCGCGATAATTTTTTCATTAGTTTTGGTGCACTCCTTCATGAGGTTTTGACTATTTGAAATTTTCAACTGTAAAAAAAGACCTAACAGCGAAGTTCGACTAATTTTTGAAAATATCCTAAAAACGTGTTTTTTGACGTAGATTCACGTCACGTATTCAGTTTTGGCGATTGAGGTGGCGCAAGGGCCGAAAATTGCGAAAAACCGTAAAAAATGTTGTTTTCTGGGCAGGTTTTTTGAAATTTTGAGCATTTTATACGGAAAGAAATGAGAAAATTAAAAAACCAATCCCGTATTCGTGTTCAGCAGGTCAAAATACCCCGATAAACACCCTTTTTGCGATCATTTTACTTTAAATCTCGAAATTTAGTTTTATTGTCTTGAAAAATCAGTGAAAAAAGTGAATTTTGACCTTTAAAGTAAAATGATCGCGAAAAGGGTGTTTATCGGGGTATTTTGACCTGCTTAACACGAATCCGATGTTAGTTTTTTCATTTGACCATTTCTCTGCGTATAAAATGTTCAAGATTTGAAAAATCAGCCAAAATTACAATATTTCTGAAGGGTTTTTGTAATTTTTGGTCTTTCTTTCAAAAAAAAAACAACGGCAAAACCAAAAATGAATCTACCAAAAAATAATTTTTCAGAAAATTTTCTAGGGTAGTGGTTGCTCGCTTATATGGCATTTTTTCGTAAAAACGCGAAAAAGCTCACCAAAGTTGATGAAAAAATTATAAATCCACTTCCATTTATTACATGTTTCCGTTGAAATAAGTTTTTTTTGAAAATAATGCAGTAAAATGGCCATAATTTCAAATGAGGGAGTAGAGGTAAAATTTTTTCATATCAAAGGACACCTTTTTTTGGGGGGGAGGGGGATAAAAATAGGAGGTAGAGTAGATTTCATTTAACTTGGTGAACTGCATGTTACAATGGCTTGTGGATTTGTGGTGTAGGTGTTGGAAAAATCGTATATCCATTTTCGTTCAAAAATTCGTTTTCTTAAGCATAGATAATACTGCTGAAATGTACATATTTATGAATTGCTATAGGGATGATTTGTACATTTTGATACATTATACCTATTTTTTTTTTGCAAGAAATCAACTTTTTTAATGACTGAAAACGCATAAAATCTATTTTATTTTCCAAGAATTTTCAATTTCAACGGAAGTGAAGGAAATTTTCTGTTCTTTGGCACAATGTTACATTTTGAAGAAGGAGTTTTGGTCGTTTCTTTGGAAGAAAGACCAAAAATTACAAAAACCCTTCAGAAATATTGTAATTTTGGCTGATTTTTCAAATCTTGAACATTTTATGCGCAGAGAAATGGTCAAATGAAAAAACTAACATCGGATTCGTGTTAAGCAGGTCAAAATACCCCGATAAACACCCTTTTCGCGATCATTTTACTTTAAATGTCGAAATTCACTTTTTTCACTGATTTTTCAAGACAATGAAACTAAATTTCGAGATTTAAAGTAAAATGATCGCAAAAAGGGTGTTTATCGGGGTATTTTGACCTGCTGAACACGAATACGGGATTGGTTTTTTAATTTTCTCATTTCTTTCCGTATAAAATGCTCAAAATTTCAAAAAACCTGCCAAGAAAACAACATACAATTTCGTTATTCTACCTTCAAAGCTTGATCCAGCAGAGGTTTTTTTTTTCAAGAAACCAACCTTTTTTTTGGAAAAGTTCACCATCAAAAGTTTTTCAAACGAAAGTTATTGTACCTAAATAAAATCATTGGAAATTATTTTAATTACGGGTTTTAGAACCCTAGAAAAAAAGGGTTGATGACATCACAAAGTTTCGGTCAAAATTAAAAAAAAAAAATTAATAATTATGGGTGGCAAATCGTTTGTAACGATTTTAAGCCACTGAGTTCGAATATCAACTTAGTTTGTGGATTTGGCCAACTCACTTCTTGCAAGGAGGCCCAAATTTGACTCAAAAATTAAAAAAATCGAAAAGCATTCTGATTTTTGTTTTCCATGGTGCTGAATTCAAAATTCGATTTTTTTCGGGGTCGATCCACATATCACTCATTCGTCACACTTTCTGCCAAATTACATACATTATTTGAATTATCAAAAAATATCAAGCGGAATATTTTGTAACCTGTGTTTTTTAAGACACTTGAATAATTCGGTTAATTCGAGGATAGATACCTTATATTTTGATACTGCCTCACCACAGTTAGTATTGAAATCAAAAAACAGAAATTCTTTTTTTTTTTATTTCTAATTTTTCGTTTCTGAAAAAAATTATACGTTGATCCCTTCTTAGAAAAAATCGAAGAAATTAATGAAATTCCAATTCGTGATCACTCCTTAATGTTGGTTTGTTTCAAAATGTGGATTTGGGGCCTACAGAGCAGGTTTCACTCCAGTTTCTCAAGAATTGAAATGAAAAATTTTCCCATATGTTTCTAAATCACAGATCTTCGAAGTTTTCGAGCTTTTTATTTAAAAAACACAAAAAAGGTGTTGAAATAATTTTTTAAATCCAAAATAAATACTTAACACCATCGTTTTTTTCGTAAAATTTCATTTCCGAAACTGCGATTAAAAAATTCCCAAGCATAAGCGCACCCAGATGGGAAAATTTTTCATTTCAATTTTCGAGAACTGGAGTGAAACCTGCTCTGTAGGCCCCAAATCCACATTTTGAAACAAACAAAAATTTGCTGAACCTAATTTCAAGTCGTAGAAACGTTTTGTGCATATTAATTCGCTCTCCTGAAAAATTCCTTTTTTGGAAAATAAAGTGGGAATCAATTCATACATACCCCGCCAAAGAAATGGGAATCAATTCGCACATTCACTCTTGAAAAGGGGGGGGGGAATCAATTCGTACCTACATCTCAAAAAAAAAAAAAAAATTGGGAATCAATTCCCCTGTGTTTTTACACAAATATTTCTTTGGGAATCAACTCACCTACATCCCATTAGAAAAGGTGAGAAATTTAGATTTAGGAAAATTTTATTTTAAAAAATACCCATATTTATGGTTCTATTTGGTACATCTCATAGGAAAAATTTTACTTTAAACATCGACAATACAGTTACTTAATTACATTCGAGACAAATATCTGAAATACCGTCTGTGAAAATTTTGTCTTGAAAGTTTTGAAACCGCATGTTCCGATGCCGGTTTCCACATAAAGAGAGAGCTACTTCACGAAAATGAATTAAGAAAAAACTAACAATCGTTTAAATTGCTTCATTACTTCGAATTTTCAACCGTTGTTTGTTCACATTCTTCATTAGTAACTTTTGCGAACATAATTACCAACACGAAAAATTCATTAAGAAAATTGACTAACACACCTACAAGTGTTTCATTAAGAAATTTTGCTCAAGTTAATTGCAAGTACTTCATAATTGTTGAAAATTAAGTCGCTCTAATTGGTAATTGCGATAAAATATTAGTCCAAGTAATTATCGAAACATATGTACCTACCAAAAATTTTCCATTTCGAAAATCGAATATAAAATCTCAAAAATTTTCCTTTCCAGTCACTTTTCATTCGAGAAATATTCAAATGTCAGAAGAAAAAGAACTAAAAGACTCGAAAATAGCTTCCATCGCGATATCTCTTAACAAAAGAAACCATCCACGAGACGTTACCACACAAAAGACCCCGCGCTGACATAAAGAATCAGCCGATAAACTGAAAATCCTCGTACTTAATTTGTCATAATTATTGAACTTCTCATTAGTACTTTCAGCGCCCAAAAATTTCCAAGAAGAAATGGTACTCGTTTACTTTGCAAGTACAATACGTCTGAAATTTGAAAACTGGAAAATAAGTCGTCTCTAATTGGTAATTACCGTGAAATATTCGTCCGAAAAACCTTCAAAACATATGCGCCAGAAATTAACAATTTGAAAAAAATTAATATAAAAATTGAGAAATTCTGCTCTCCTAGTCACTTTTCATTTGAGAACTTTTCGAAGCACAAAGCCGATACACAACGTGTTACATATTTGTAAAATGGCAAAATCGTTGACATTCGTAATTTTTCTGCTGGGTATTTTAATAGGTATGTGATGTAATTTAACGTACATATAAATTTTATACATTGCAAAATTCTTAATGAAATTAAATTTCAGCCCAAGTAGCATGCGCCAGCCAGACCAACTCGAGGTAAACCCCGGTCAAAGCCATCAGATGCACCGACGGAAGTCGCACCTAAACCAAACAACGAACCGAAATCCGATTCTCCCGCTAACGCTGACCAAACAATCGACGACAACAACGCTCCGTGGATTTTGCCAGGGTTCGATAAAAGCGAAACGGAGAAACTCAATAAAAATGGCAAGAAATGTTGGAAAAACGAGAAGTACAACGTTTGTTTGACCAAAAACGCCAACGGAACGAAGCTGTACTGGAAGAACGAAAAATTCAACTCTGAGGTGGACATTGATTTATTCGATAAAGGCGAAAATGTCGATCAAATCTGGAAATACGAAGACGCTAATGTGCAACTGAGCTTGAGCCCGGACGGCTCCTGGGTACAGTATTGGAAATTTGGATCAAAGGATAGATTACAAGTGTACAGATATTCCAACGGAACGACTAATGCTAGATGGATTGGGTCTGCGCAACCGGAAAAGGTGGAAAAGTTCAAGAAATTCATCAATACTTGGTGCGAACATAACGATTTCTTCGTCGGTAAGGACAACTGCGCCATATACGCTAAAACAAGGGAACAGGAACCCGAATGGATTCTCCCCGGATTCGATAAAACTCAAGTAAATCAAGTGAATAAAAACGAAAGGAGATGTTGGGCGAGTAGTAAATACGACGTCTGTTTGAACAAAAGACAAAACGAAACAAAGCTGCACTGGAATAAAGAAAAAAGCAACACCAAGGTAATTATTGAGGTATCCAGTTGGGGCAGAATTTATCAAAACTGGACATACCAAGATAACAAAGTAGAAATAAGCCAACAAAAATACGGTTCCTCGGATCAGGAATGGATATTTGGATCATCCAAGTATTCCGTCAGCAAAGAATCCGATGGAAAATTTGATAGAAAATGGCGAGGCAATGAAAATCCGGACGCTTTGAAAGCATATCAACAATTCATGGAGGTCTGGTGCGAAAATAATGATTTCTTCGTCGGTAAGGAAAACTGCCTGATATACAAGGTTTAGACGAAAGATACGTTAAAATGTTTCTCGTAATAAGTTATTGAACGATTTTATATTATTTGAAACCATTAAAAATGATAAATCGCATCAAATTGAATGTTTTATTGCTGATTTATCATTACTTCATTACTCTCAAATAAATAGGTAATAATGAGTATGAGTACCCATTGAATAAGTGTTATTTTTCAAGCTCTAACGAAGGGGTATAATGAGCTTTAAAAATCTATTTATGTAATTAATTATTTCTTTTGCTGTTCAAATTCTTTCATTCAGCGAATTCCACATCATTACAAATGAAGTTACAAAATACTGATTTGATTATACTTATATTGATTTACGTATTACCATTTACCTGATCTTCAAAGAAAACAATTCAAGTAAAATCAAAATCAAAAAACACGAATTTTGAAGAAAAATTAAACAGAGACTTCTAGTAAAAGTAGACAATTCTTTTGAATTTAAAATCCGAAATATCAAAGTGATCGCGTTTTTTTTTTTCGTTCTTTGCTCAAAACCTTGAACTGAAGTAAATTATAAAAATTGAAATTGAAACTACGAATTTTTACAATGTACTCCAGCAATTGAGGTCTAACAAACTCTCGAAACCTAAAAGCAGAACCTTCAGAAAGACTTTTACAAACCACTAATGCATATTAAACCCCCCTCCCCCCAAAAAAAAATCGATTGAGAAAACAATTTTTGAAAAATAACACAACTAAAGTAATTATTCGTGATTTTTTTTAAATGATAGTATTTAAGGGGGTATGAAATCAGGGCTTTTACGTATATTCTCATGTTCATTTTCCTCAATTACCAGAATAAAAGGAAGGCTGAAATTTGGAGGGTAACTAGAGTCAACCTTGAGCTACACTTTAACGGAGGGGGGATTCAAAATTTAGTTCATGCTTCCGAAATTAAGTTTGCGCAAAGAAAGCTCTCTTAAAACATCATGCTTTTTGGCATACAAATAATTCCCAGCCTGTTCCATGCATGATAAATGAAAAAGCCCCCGTCTAATTTATAGAGTATAACTTGCTGGAGAAAGCAAAAAAAAAGTAAGTTGATCGGTGCACTCGTTCCTACATTGAAAAAGTACATTTTGAGAAAACCCGATTTAAAGTTCGAACTTTACTTTTCACACATGAACTTCAGTTTGGTTGTCATTCATTTTTTAAATCATTGTTGAAGAACAAGGATGATCAAATAATTCTGGTTGAGAATTTTGAGTTTGTGGCTGTTCGTTTGTATTAGCATCTGATTGGATAATAGGGTGGTCGAAAAAAAAAGCATACCTTGGATTTAGACCAAATTTGGTGGGGTGGTTTACTTTGAGTGGGAGACTTCATAGAAAAATTTTGAGCCTCCGAGGGACAATGGGAGGGAAGCAGGAGGTGCTCAAAGTGCACCTCCTTTTGAAAAAACGCTGTTTTTTGCGTTTTTTAGGCAATCAAAATTGTGTGAGAGACCTTCGTAGGACTTAAAAGATACGATTTGAGTTTTTACATCTCCCTAAACCATCGCCATCTTTCTCCGATCAAAACTCTGACTGCTACCAGGGGGTTGAAAAGTTGCAGATTGCAATATTTCAATAACATGAAATTATCACTAAGCTGGAATGGTTTTTTTTTCATCGAGTAAGTGAACAAACATTTTTTTCAATCACTGAAAATGAATTTTGAAAAAAAATGAAAATTTTGTACACCGCAGTGGAGCCAACAGCAAATCATAAAATTCTAAAATACGAAATTTATACCGACTTCGAATTGATCATTTTTTCGCCTGAAAATATTATGTATTTTTTTTTCAGTCACTGAAGGTATAATTCGAAAATTTTGTATGTCAGTGCAGCCAGTTACAAATCGTGACATGCTACACTATGGAATTTACGTTGACCTCGAATTAATTTTTTTATCGTTTGAAAAATACACAATAATTTTGTTTTCAATCATCATAAATAGAAAATTTAAAAAATTTTATTTGAAAATTTTGTATGTCAGTGCAGTCAGTTGCTAATTGTGATATTCTGATATTATGAACTCGAATCCATTATTTTTTCGTCAAGTGATTGGACCAGTTTTTTCTCCCAATCAATAGAAATACGTTTCGAATTTGAAGACGTCGGAACATCACAAATTTTGAAAAAAATTTCAATTCGAATATCAACTTACTTTTTGATTCGACCCACTCCCCGTAATTTTTTGAAATATTCAATTCCATATTGATCACATAAGAGATCACTTGGAGAACGAGGAGAGGGTAGGATCAAAAAGTAAACCGATATTCGAATTCTACGCTCTCAAATTAATTAGAATCGATATGCCACACGATATTTTCGTTTCTCAACATAGTTTTCCCCAAAATTGAAGGGCTAGAGGGGCACTAAAGGATCAAATCCAAAAAATAAACAAATTTTCGAACTCAGCGCCCTCAATAACTAACAAACGACACGTCATACGTTATTTTTTATTTTGTTGAATTTTGACCCCCTCAATGAGGCGACTTGGTTCAGAGGGGTCGTATGAAAAAACTGAGTACATATTCGATATCAGCGCCTTCGAATTAGTAGTAATCGATGTATTACATTACTTTTTCGATTTTTTTGAATATTGGTCAAAATTGTGGACATCCGTACCTCCCAGGGGTGCAGAGATCCCATTCTGAAAATTTGTTGGTTTAAAAAAGAGTAAAATGGGCTACTCACTGCAATTTTTTCAGATTTTTAAATGGTAGCTTTCATCTTTTATTCTTATCATGAAAATTGAGCTTTCACGACCAAAGTTCAACTTTGAGCTTTTCAAAATGTGTTCACCGTTTTTGAATCTCTTATTAATTATCTTTCAGACACCGCAAACAGTTTTTCCCCAAGTACAACCTATCTCGAAGTATGAGCTTTCAAAGTTGGATAATTTGGCTGTAAAATCGCAATTGCATAAAAATTTCGAGGCACGCATCCCTGCCCCCTTTAGGGTTAGAAAAGACATGATCGTGGTTTTGTGAATACACCACCACGGGGAACTCGTAAAAAAATTGAGTGAAATCGGAAGACCCTTCTTCATTTATGGTCTGTTTTAGTATGAAATAGCCCATTTGAAAACCAGCCAACTCGAACGCCGGTTTTAACATAATTATGTCGTACCAGGTACCAACATTTCCAAGAAAATGAATTTTGAGAAAATTAACAACTGTTTCTGCGCATATTCAATACTTCAAGGTTTCCACCCATGGTTTATGGAGCCTCTCATCGACTCGTTAGCGGATACTTAAGTAATTACACGAATATTTCATTAAGAAAATTTCCCAACATTTTGTCTAATTAGAAATCGATCCCTTCGTTAGTAATTTCAACACACGTAAGTATAATTATACGAGCGATTCATTATGAAATTGTAGGTGCGTAATACGTATGTAGGATTGCAAGTAGGTACTAGGGTGGCACTTGTATACATGGACAAAATTTTTTCTTCACTTTCCATACGATACCGGGCTGAATTTTGTTAGACTATATCCCAACATGATGTAAAAAAATTTTCAGCTCGATTGATTCATATTAACACGTGCCCCACCGGCCTTGAAGTTTGAAAACACACATTAGCCCGTGCTTTCAGCGCTATACCCGCGACGCGCCGTGGGGAATCTTGTTATTCGGGCGACACAACGTGGTTCAGTTGAGCTATATGAAATGAGGTGTGTAACTTGAAGACGTTGACTGTGTGTGGGTCGTGGGGGTTATTTGGAGCTAAAATAACTCCAGAATTTAGATTAAAATAATATTTTTATAAAAATTGCTCAACATTTAAATGGGCAAAAAAAAAGTTGATGGCTTTGAATTAAGTACTTATGTAGCTAGTTTACTTATTAGCGTGCTGTTTTCTGGAATTTTGAATGATCTGAAATAATGAATAAAAAATATATTTTTGTTGAGCTGAGTGAAACAAAATTTTTTTCTGTTTGACGAGGCTATGATCCAGGAAAGAAATTTAAAAATTGTTCACAAGTTACTCAAATAAGAAAATGAAAATTTCATGATCTTGGGGATGATTTATAAGATTAGTCTGAGTTTTTTGAGTCAATATAGGTACTCTCTAATTCTGTCTTTTTTAATCAGCAGAATATATTTAATTAAAAATTATTGATTTTTCTCTGATCTTTCAGTCAAAATTAGGTATCTATCTTTTCTTACCAACTGGAAAGTGAGTGAGAAATTAGTGTATTTTGGCAGAAAGATCGGTAAAAAATCATTGTGTTTCAGTAAAATTTGTTGCACGGTTCAAAAAGGCAGAATTCCATCAAATTTGGCTGATTCAGATTTAGAGAATAAAAAACCAATTTAAGAAATGAAGATTAAAAACCAGTAATTTTTCTCTGGCCTTTGACAAAATTACTGATTTTTTTGGACTAACTGGGAATTGACTAGAAAAATTGTGATTTCTGACTGAAAGATGAGTAAAACACTGATTTTCAGCGAAATTAGTTTAAAAAATCATGTTTGAAAAGAAAGGAAAAAGTACTTCTTTTTGATATTTTCATTATTAAAAATTTCTTTGGAAAGCTTAAGGAGGGGACTCGGCCCCCTGAACACCTCATTGGGTGCGCTCATGTTGAACTATAAGTATTAGGATATTTATTTATTTTTCTATCATTTCAGATCATTCAATGCCTATTCCAAAAAGCGGCGCGCTAGTAGTAAACTAGCTAATTTAAAGTCTCTAACTTTATTTTTTGCCCATTTAAATATTGAATAATTTTTATAAAAATATTATTTTAATCTAAATTTTGGAGTTGTTTTAGTTCCAAACACCCCCACGACCCAGACACAGTCAACTTCCTCAAGTTATACGCCTCATTTCATAACTTAACACTGTACCACGTTGTGTCGCCCGAATAACATGAATCCCCACGGCGCGTCGTGGGTATAGCGCTGAAAGCACGGGCTAACGTATGTTTTCAAACTTCAAGGCCGGTGGGGCACGTGTTAATATGAATGAATCGAGCTGAAATTTTTTTTACATCATATTGGGGCATATCCTCACAAATTTCTGCCCGGTGCCGATAGAAATTCAAAAGTTGAAAAATAAGTGCCACCCTAGTAGGTACACATGTCTGACAACCAAAACTTGGAAAATAGTTTCACTAATTGGTAATTGCGGTAAAAAATTCTCAGAAAAACCTTCGAAACATTTGCGTCAAAACTTTCCTACTGTGAAAAAACGAGCATAAAAAAGAAAAAAAATCCTTTCCAGTAACATTTCATTCGAGAATTTTTCGAAATACGAAACCCATTCACAACGTGTTTCTAACATGACCGAGTCATTAACGTGCGCCATCTTCGTACTGGGTATTTTAATCGGTATGTATCAAATTTAATAATCTTACACAATTCGTTGCATTGCGAATGCGAAATATTAAACGAGGTCAAATTTCAGCCCAAGTAGCATGCGCAAGACCAAAACGCAGTAAATCCCGTTCGAAGCCCTCAAACTCACCGCAAGAAGTAGCTACAACACCCACCCAACCCAAATCCACCCTCGCAACCGCAGACAACGATGCTCCTTGGATTCTGCCAGGATTCGATAAAAGTCAAACATTGAAAACTGAACAGAAATAATAAGAAATGTTGGACTGGGGATGATGAACAATACCGCGTATGCTTAACCAGAAACGATGGCAGAACGAAGCTATACTGGCAAAAAAGCAAGGACGAAGATTCTCAAGTTTTTAGTAGAATGGAAGTAGACCCCTATGGTAATATCAGCCAAGACTGGAAATACAAAGATGCAGTTATTCTAATAACTCTGTCAGAAGATGGTACCTCGACACAGACGTGGAGATTCGGAGATGAAAAATTTGAAGTGGACAGAGATAGCAACGGAGAGAGTGTAACCAAGTGGGACGGGTCCGAACAGCCAGAAAAGCTGGAAAATTTCAAGAATTTCATCAATTCTTGGTGCGAGAACAACGATTTCTTCGTCGGTAAGGACAACTGCGCCATATACGCTAAGACAAGGGAACACGAACCCGAATGGATTCTACCCGGATTTGATAAAACTCAAGCAAATAAACTCAATAAAAACGGAAAGAAATGTTGGGAAGATAGGAAATACCACGTCTGTTTGAAGAAAATCCAAGGCGAAACAAATCTGTACTGGTATAAAGAAAAAACTGAGACCAAGGTACTTATAGACCTTTCCAGGGAAGGTAACAACCTTCAGGAATGGAGATACCAAGGTAATCGTGTTGAAATAAATCGATATGCTGACGGTACCGTGGTACAAGTATGGAACTTCGGATCGTCCAAATTCTTAGTCAACATGGACCCTGAAGATGAAGAAACTGATAAAAGATGGGAAGGCAAAGAGAATCCGGACGCTTTGAAGAAGTGTCAACAATTCATCGAAAATAATGATTTCTTTGTCGGTAAGCAAAACTGCAAGATATATGCAATTTAGAGGCGAAAAATACGTCACAATGTAATTCGCATTAAATTAAACGAGGTCATGTAGACGATTCTATAAAAATTAAATATATTTTAATTATGCATCTACTTGAGTGTTTTTTTGGGCGTTCAGCTAAATTCACAGGAAAATGAGTATCATTTTTAATGTTTTAAATTCATCTAACTGACCATTTCGTGGAGTTCGAATATATTCAGGTAGGTCAGATAATTTCTAATAATAACAATTTCAAAATGATCTTTTTGATTGTACAAATTTTTCAAATTGAAACAATAAATTTTAATGACGATTTGGCGAATGATGGACAAATGTACATCAACTAAAAATCATTTTCAACTTAATCCATCCAATTCTTTAGACAAATACTTAATCCAAATTTTCACTTGGTAAATTATATTTAGCGAATAAAATTCTCTAAAATGGTCAAGTGCTGATGATTTCACTGAAAAAGGCGGGCTCAAATCAAACAAAGGGGGAGAGATGGATTGGCTTATTCCACCTCTCCCCTTTTGTTCGATTTGGCCTTTTTCAGTAAAATCATCAGCACTTCAACTATTTTAGAGAATTTCATTTTCCAAATATAATTTACTAATTTTCCGAGGGGAAATATTTTAAAAACAAAAAAAATGTTGTGTGTACGTTAAACTTCAAAGCAGTTTTGTGAGAAGCAAGGTTCATGGATCAAATCCACGGATTCAAATTTCAAGGGTGCAAGTAATTTAGCTTCCAAAAATACGAAAAAACAGGTAATACAAAAATATTCAAAAATATAGTTGTAGATTACAGTTAAATTTGTGACATCGTTATTTCAATAAACAATGCAGTCGTTCACTAGCTAAAAAATACTTGAAACTATAATACATAACTCGCCAAATTCTGCTTTTAGAGCGCTAAATTTTCGAAATAAATTGAATTTCAGATATCTTTGGCTTCATTTTTGCTAAAACAAAAAAATTGGATTGGTCAGAGCACGGGGGGGGGAGGAGGAGGAGGAGATCGTCAGATCACAAAAAGTACCTAAGTCGTTATTCGAATTCTACGTCCTCAAATTATTTAGAATCGATATGTCACGCGATATTTTCATTTCTCAGCATACTTTTTCCCGAAATTGGGAAGCTAGAGGGGCACTGGGGCACTGGGGCACTGTAGGGTCAAATCCAAAAAATAAGCAAATATTCGAACTCAGTACCCTCAAAAACCTAACAAACGAGAGGCCATAAGTTAAATGCTTTTACCTACCGACTTTTTTCTTTAAATACGTATAAAGTTAATGGAAAAATTAATCAATTTACAATATTCCGACATTTGAAAAAAAATTATATTTTCCTATTTCTTCTAATTTTGGAATTTTTTAAATCGAGAAAACGAAAAAACTTCACCTTAATTTTTTAATATATGTATTAATCAGCATATTATAAAGTTGTACTTTACATAATTTTTCCAGGAATTTTGAACGTGTCCCTGATAGAAAAATGTCATTTTTCAACTTTTCTAGGTGATTTTTGGTATTAAAAAAATGGCAATACTGATTTTCAGAAAATCTCTAAACAGCTCTTCGAATATCCTATATGTTAGAAAAAAACTCAACTTTCTACCTATCATAGTTTTTGAGTTATCCACGCTCAAAATATACAATATACAACTTTTCCTCAAAAGTTTGACCACTCATGGCTGCCTTCCAAAAACCATTTAGAGAGCTGCGGTTTACGGCATTCGTCATCCCTCATCGAGGATTTTGCATCCCACATAAAACAAATCTCGCTGCCCCCCCCCCCTCCGCCCATTACTTTACGTACAAACTGACATGGAATGACCCTAACGCAAAAAAAAATCATCATATTACGCTTTTTCATAAAAGGGAAAACTTACTAATTTATTTCGACAGCCCCTTCAACTAATCAAAAAAAGTACTAATTTATTTAAAAAATTCACACATATTTTTATGGTTGCATTTGATAATATTCTAGAAACTGTTCTCTTTCAAACACAGACAACGAACGGCTTCATTACTTCGATTTTTTAACCTTTGTTTCATCTCACTTTATAACATGACATGAGTACTTCATTAGGAAAATTGTCTGCTATGTCTAATTGAAATTGATTCTCTCGTTAGTAAATTCCGCAGTACACTAATTCTAATTACGAGTATTCATTAAGAAGTACAGACAACAGATGTCTAACATCCGGCAATTGGAAATAAGTCTCAGTAATTGGTAATTACAGTAGGTATAAATTATTAGGTTGAGTATAACCTTCAAAACATACGCATCGAAAATTTTCCACTTCAAAAAACGAATATAAAAGTGAATAAATTTTCCTTTCCTACATCACTTTACTCGAAAATTTCTCGAAGAACGAATTCCATACATAACGTGTTACCGTGTACCTACAATGGCTAAATCATTGACGTTCGTCATCTTCACACTGGGTATCCTGATAGGTATGTAACTGCACATCTTAAATCAACGATTTTTATCAAGTCAAATATTCATTGAAAATAAATTTCAGCCCAAGCGTCAAACAACGAACCGAAATCCGATGGCCCTGCAACCGCAAGCCAAACAAACGCTGACGACGTTCCGTGGATTCTGCCAGGATTTGACAAAACGCAACCACCGCGAATCAGCAAAAGTGGAACGAAAACAAAGAAATGTTGGCAGAATCCCGATTATCGTGTCTGTTTGATCGAAAACCCCTATATTAAGATGCTACAATGGATGAATAAAAAATCCAATTTTGAGGTATTAATTGACGTAAATATCGAGGGCGATATTACGCAAGATTGGAAATTTCAAGGTACTCGCGTTCGACTGAATTTAGAAGTAGATAATCCTCCGAAACAGTATTGGAAATTCGGATCGTCCAGTTTACAAACGGTCAAATATTCGGACGGAACGAGTACTGCTGAATGGAATGGGAATAAACGTCCGGAAAAGGTGGAAGAGTTTAAGAAAATGATCGATTCTTGGTGCGAAGATAACGATTTCTTCGTCAGCAAAGAGAACTGCGCCATATACGATAAAACAAAATTCAACAACGATCCCGCATGGATTCTCACTGGATTCGATAAAAGTCTAGTATCTCAAGTCAATAATAAAAAAGGAAAGAAATGTTGGGTAGAATCCAAATACCACGTCTGTTTGACCAAAAGATCATTCGAAACAAAGCTGTACTGGAAGAATCTAAAAAGTAACACCGAAGTAGAAATGGAAATAAACTCCGGCAGCATATACCAAGCCTGGGAATTGCAAGATAACCATGTGGTAATATATCAACTTCAAGACGGTTCCGTGTCACAACAGTGGTTTTTAGGATCATCCGAATTCTCCGTCAACAAAGACTCTGATGGAACGGTTGATAGAAAATGGCGTGGCGATGAAAATCCGGAAGCTTTGAAGGCCTATCAACAATTCATGGATGCTTGGTGCGAAAATAATGATTTCTTTGTCGGTAAGGAAAATTGCCTGATATACAAGGTTTAGACAAAAAATACGTCAAAATGTATCTCGTATTTAGTTAAAAGTGTTTATACGATTTGATAAACATTAAAATGAGAAAATGCATCTAATTGAATGTTTTATTGACGGTTCATCATTATTCTCAAATAAATGAGTGATGGGTAATTGAATAGGTACCTAAACCTATACTATTTTTCAAGCTTTAATAAAGGGTTAAAATGAGTTTGCAACTCCATTAACGTAATCGATCATTCTCTTGACATTTGAATAGATACATTCCTTTCAGCGAATTTCATATACGAGTACTTAATTAAAAATTACATTTAAAAATACTGATTATATTGATCCACATATTGCCAATTATCTGAACTTCAAAGAAACAATTCAAGTCAAATTAGAATCAAAAAAACATAATTTCTGGAGGGAAATTATAGGTATGGAGACTTTCAGTATAGAAATTATTTCTTTTAATTTAAAATTCGAGATATCAAGTTGTTTTCAGTCTTCGTTCGAAATCTTGAATTGAAGGAAAATTATCATCATCAATTATCAAAATTGAATTAAAACTTTGGTTCTGATTTTGAAAGTTTATAAAATATTGTTCAAAATAATAAACTTTCTGGCCTAGATACAGAGGCGTGACGAAGCAATATTTCTGGGGGGGGGGGTGAAGCTCAAATTTTCCCAACTATTTTCCGAGAAATTCCCAACTATTTTTCCGACTTCCCAAAAAAATTCCCAACTAGGTAATTTTTATCGTGGCTGCCCAGGTGTTGTGAAAAAAAAAACAAATAAACACACTTGACAAAATTTCAAATTTCAACTTGAATGCAGCCTTGAGAGGCAGTGATATGGACAGAGACGAAACTTAGGCAAAAGTCTGAAGGGGTGAAAATAAAAGATTTGCTAGTTACATTTTCAAAAAAAGGGAACTTTTCATAAATTGCACTTTGCACGCAAGCCATTGCAATTTTTACTTTGTTTCAGTAAATAAAAAAATCTAGGTTAGACTAGGTAACATATGTATTGATAATTATTTTGTTAAGATTTATACAGATTTAATAATGTGTTGAGCCCGAGCGAAGCGAGGGCAAAATTTTTTTAGCGAAAATAGACTTTCAAAAATTGAAAATTCAACACACTTCTCTCATTGAGATTTTCCAAAATGTGACCAATACTTTCGAATTCTTCTCTATTCCTGCTTTCTATTTTCAACATCGTGGTCACTGACATCACAACAAATAGAAAAACAATTTGCAAGATATGGAACGTAATATTTAACCCGAGCGAAGCGAGGGCAATTATTTTTTTTGAAAAATGTATGATAAAATAAGCAAAAGAACCACTATTCTGAATTCCTTCTTAAAGATTTTTGAAAAGCGTGTCTTGAAAAAAAACAAAGGGGTTCAATAGTGATCATTTGGCGAAAAAGGGTGGCTTTAGTGACTAAGCGTGAAAATAGGGGACAGCCATTTAAAAGCTGATTTCTGTCTGAGGCCTGTAAAACCAATAATAAATGAGAAGGAAATTTTTTTCCCCCTTCAAAAAGTATTCAATATTGTCTGAGATAGAAGATGAGAGTGTTCATATCATTGTAAGTAGCGAGGGCGAAAATTTTTGAAGAAAAAGTATATACAAAAGCTGAAATTTTTTCATTTTTCAAATGAATAGGTGAAGTCCTCAACTCATACTACATGGTGTCCACTATAATTTCAGAAATGATTTTCCCTGACTTTTCCAGGTTTTCCAGACCAATTTTTCGAATTTTTCCAGACCTTATAAATATGATATTCGTAAACCAGGGAGGAATGGGGGGGGGGGGGGGTAATTTTTTCGCGTGATGTACTTACATCCCGAAATTTTGTATAAAAATGATATAAAATGCATAGAGTCTAACGATTTTTTTTCAAAATCACTAGATACTTTTTACGAGATCTTTCGATGCCCCTCTTCGGGTCAAAAAAATATTCAAATTCAATTCTGAAAAATTTTCCACCCATCCAACTTCCCCTCACTGCAAAAATTTGAAAATTTGAATTTATTACCTACAGAAAAAAATTTAAATAAAAAGGAAAAACCAAGTATTCCAACGCAAAATTAAGTTTTGAAAAATGAAAAAAATTATGCCAGGGTGTCTACCAAATTGAGCGAATAAAAATTCGGATTTTTCCGGTCTAAAAATTCAAAATTTACTTCACATTTCATTTCTCCCTCCCCCTCTAAAATAAAAAACACTAGTCTCAAATTTATAAATTCACGCAATACCTTGCAATTTTTTAGTTTGTACCAAAAAAGAAAAAAAAGAATGAGAAGGTAAAATATAAAATCATTTTATGGAAATATATGTGAGCCTGGATATAGAAACCACCCTTAGGTGTAAAAAATTGATTTCTGAGTTGACACTGATTTTGGGCGTTTCAGAAGGTATAGAATCAAAGGAGAACCTCCACTCAAAAACCAATTTTTTACACCTAAGGGTGGTTTCTATATCCAGGTTTACATATAAATGTGTTGAGCCCGAGCGAAGCGAGGGCGAAAATTTTTGCGAAAAAAGATCTTCAAAAGATGAAAATTCACCACTTTTCCCTCATTCATGTTTTCCAAACTTGGCCAATAATTTCGATATCTGTTCCATTCCCTCCCTTTTTTTTAACATCATGGTCAAGGGCATCGTAGCATTCCTTTCTCATCACAGCTTATTACAAAGTATGTTTCCAGAAAAAAGAGATTTCAAATGAATTTTGTAGAAAGAAAGAGTGTAAATTATCCTCAAGCGTAGCGAGGGAATTTTTTTTTGGATAATTCATAATTCACTGGACAAAAAAGACATGCATTTTGAATATCAATATTGTACATTACGACTGATAAAAAATGATGAATTAAACAATAATTGGAGAAAAGATGTAATAATTTGGCCCGAGCGGAGCGAGGGCGAAATTTTTTGAAAAATTTATAATAAAATAAGCAAAAAAACACTTTTCTAAATAATTTACCTACATTTTTTTTGGATTTTCGGAAAATTCCAGAGAAAATTCCAAATTTCCCTGACTTTTCCAGACCACCAAAATTCCCTGACTTTTCCCGGTTTTCCCGGTTTTCCAGAGAATGGACACCATGTACTAACTTCTTAAGTAATTACATTGGTTTGCTTAGTGTTGGTATATGCCCGAAAGCTTTTAG
>JAVBJF010001139.1:0-19793 GCA_033439095.1 Pseudococcus viburni
CTCTAAAACTGGAACTACAATTTTGAAAAACTACTGTATACGAATGTTGGTTTAAATGTAGTGTCCCTATTAATTTTCTCAAGTTAGAGTTACTGAGTTAGATATTGGAAAAGAATTTTCAAATGAAGAAATTGTTTTGATAAAGTACCCTAGTGATTCGTCTATCAAAAAGATACGTTATGTAAGGCATTTTTTTTAAATATCGAAGACTTCGAGAAAGTTATTACGACGAATTGAAATTTTTAAACTTTTGAAATGCTGTTTGAACTTTGAAATTTAATGGATTATTTTTATAGTATTTTTCACGCTGATCACGAAAAAATAAGTAAAAGAATTCCACCAATCGAGGATTTTTTCCAAATTAAATTTTTTGTTGAACATTTCTTTTACACTTTTTGATAACTTCTGACTCTTGAAGTCTATTTTTTGAGCAAAAGAAGGGTTCAACGAGAAAAATGAATGTAACATAAATTGTAGAGCGTAAAATTTCCTTTCCGTAAAGTCCGATTAGTTTTTTCTTAAGAAGCTTAGTATTTGAGATATTTTGGTTGAAAGTTCGAAGTACAACTTATTTTTATTTTGAATATTTCACAAAAACTAGGCCTCTTGGAAACAAATCAGTTTTTTCTCTACAGAAAGGAAATTCTACGCTCTACAATATTCATGTTCTATTTATATTTTTTTTGTAGGCTTGATTTTCCCAGAAAATCGATTTTTATAATGTAAGTACCCCATTTTTAACATTTCCCATGAAAATACATATTAAAGGCCGGCACATCAACAATTTTTTGAGATTTCTATTTTCAATATTTTTTTAAAGTTGAACTTTCAACTTCAACTGAAATATTTCAAAAGCTAAGCCTCATTAGAAAAAAACTAATTAGACTCCATAGAAAGGAAATTTTACGGTCTTCAATTTATGTTCTATTCATTTTTTTTGTTAAACCTTCCCTTTGCTCAAAAAATTAACTTCTAGTGTGAAAAATTATCAAAAAGTGTAAAAAAAATTTCAACAAAAATTCCAAATTGTGAAAAATTCCTGAGTGAGGAAATTTTTTTACAATTTTTCTCGTGATCAACCAGGAAAATATTTTTAAAAAACCACTTATTAAACTTCAAACAGCCTTTTCATGTCGACCTGTGTAATGTATCTTTCAATGCAAATATAAAAACCAATGGATAAAAAAAATCACTACCATGGCTATGGTTAGGTCTGAGAAAAGTATTATAAAAAATGAAAGAAAAAATGATAGAAGTTTGAAACAAATTAAACCTGAAATAAAATTATTCGATTTTGATTTTTAAAAAAAATGAAAAATACTTAGGTAATTAAATAGGTAAGTGACGTGCTCTCTCATTTCGAATCAGTGAAAAATCACTGATAAACAGTCAGAATTGCAGCACAGGAAAAATCAGTGAAATTCACTGATTTTCAGCGATTTTTCACTGATTATTCAAAGAATTTCACAGATTTTTCAGTGAATTTCATAAATAAGGTATCACTGAATTTTCACTGATTTCCAGTGATTTTCTTTCACTGATTTGTCTTCAGTGAAAAAATTTTCACTGATTTTCTCCTGTGCTGCAATTCTGACTATTTCTCAGTGATTTTTGGTAATTTTCACTGATTTATAATTGAGAGAGTAGAGTTTTTCAATTTTCTAGAAGATTGGGAAAAATTAATGAAAAAATTAACGAGTTGAAGTAAGATGGAAAAAATTAATAACCATAAACTACGTAAAAGAATTCAGAAACGAAAAATTAAAGGAAATCTGAAGAAATCAAATACCTACCTAGTTTATCTTGCGAAAAGTTCTTAAATTTCATAGCTTGACTTGATGAAAAATTGGAGAAGATGGTCTGTTTAAATTTTGTAAATTGATGAAATGTTCAGTATTGAAAAGAGGAGTATCCATAAAAAGTGTTCTTGGGGTCCTCGGCTGTCAGTGACTTGATTACCCAGTATTTGTAGTAGGTACTTGATGTCCCAAACAAGAAACCGGCGTGAGTTTTCCCAAAAAGTCCATTTATGAGGCGCATTCGCCAGGGTTCCCCAAATTTGAAGATTTGAACGCATTTTGGGAACCTGTGGATTTTTTTCAATTTTCTGAACCTTAAACATTCGTTGGAGCTAAGTTAGTGTAATACAAGGTGATTTTGTAATGGTCGGTCTTTTGAGATTGAAAAAAGAGGTCTCAAAGTTTTCGAAAAATGTTGCACCCCCTTATGTTTGAGACACCCTCTTGAACCCCATTAAAAGGCTTTTTACAGTTTATTAGTGAATATCTAAAATAATTACTCTTGTAAAATTCTAAATTCGGTATCCTTTTTCTCAAGAATATTCAAAAATTCAGTTTTCTAATTTTTTTTTCATTTATAATTTTGAAACCCCTGAAAAGCTGGGAAGGTATGTTTTACAAAAAAAAAAAAATTGTATTCACGATCAATGAGCTTTAAGTTTGAACTGAGCTTTTTTGTAATCTCAACTCAGCGAACCGATTTCAAACCCTTGCTTTGGGAACATAATTTTAATTTATTTGAAATATTTCTTTAGCTTTTTTTGAATTATTTTCCTTCACTCAAAACTGCTTCCTCTGATAAACTTACATTTTTAGTTCCCGTCATTATCACCGTATTTTTCATCCTTCTTGAGTAAATTTTGGGAGACTACACACAAAGTATATCTAAAAAAAAAACAATCATCTATTTTTCACAATTTTACTCCCTGAAATTAATGAAAAACTACCGGATAAATTGTACCTATTTTTTTTTGCAATTTCTTCTTTTTCCACACCTTTATTTTTTTGAAATAAACCTCTATTAAAACATGATTTGTGAAGAGAAATGACAATTTTATTTATTGACATTCTAATTATTAAAATAGAGCTTAATTTTAAGTACAGGGGCGCACAGTGGGAAAGCAAAGGCCACATTCTCACTTTGAAATGAATGGGTAAGAATTTACAGAAAATTGTTTCTATTGTTATGTAATTTCGTATCTTGGTACTTTTGAAAGAAAAAAAATCTATTGAGACACATTGATGAAAGAAAATAAAAGGTGTTAATTGATTTTCCATTTTATTGAAAAAAAAACCTTTTCATGTTCATGTTTCTATTTTTTTCATTTGCAAATAGTGAAGAACTTTTTATTGTAGGAATCATATCTACTGTACGGAAACTAAAGGTACGGAATGTATTCCTTTTCTTATCATTCCTTTTCTTATAATTCTTCTTCCTATTGACATTTTGCATCCTAGGTTCATTGTACTCGTACGAATTGTACTAATGCGTTGCCTGTGAGTTATAAATCCATAATGGGAAATATTGGTATCATCCGTCGATAAATATTTACTTAATTAAATTCGTTTTACTTTTTTACAAGGTAATTGGCTAGTGATATTGCTGATATATATAGTCATAATATCAGTAGATATAGGTACAGTTATAACTTACCTACAGTTATGGCTTGAAAATGATAGCCAATATTAAAAATAATTCTTAATACATTTTATTTCTTCCATGGAAGTTTGAAAATTGAAATATTAAAATTCAAAAAGGTACTAAATACATACGAATGTTGGGTTTGAATGTCGAATTAAATTTTTCTTCAGCTATTAGAAAAATTAAGTATCAGATAGAAAAAAATGTTTTGATAAAGTTACCCTGATTCATTTATTAAAAAGATAGTTAAGAATTTAAATTTACTACTGCGAGTTGAAATTTTTTTAAAAAATATTTTTTAACGCGAGATAATTTTTTCTATTTTTTTTTCTGCTCTCGAAATTTTAATTTGAAATTCTCTAAAAAAAATGTCACTATTATATTTTTCTTAAGATTTTCCTATTCTGTTGTAAGATTTCATCTCAAAATTATTTTCAACTTTTGAAGTTTTGTTTTTCAAAAATTTTTTTCAAATTTCAAACTTGAATTCTAATAAAATTTTCTCTTCTTCAAACATTTTTTCTCAAATTTATTGAATTTTCGGTACGTTGTATTTTTGTTTCATCGACTCTAGAATTTTATTCTCAAAATATTTCCCTGCTGTTAGAATTTTAGGTTGAAATTTTGGATACAAATGGTTAGAATGAATTTTAATGCAATTAAAAGTGTAAAAATTTCAAGAGGATTTCGAGTTTTTAAAAAATTTTTAAACCAAAGAATGAATTTTTGAGTTGATAGTTGAGAAAAAATATCAGTAAATGAAAAAAATTTAGAGCTGAAAAATTGGTGGAGAAAGAAATTTCCAGAGTTGAGAGAAAATTTGGTTCGAGTTGAAGGAATTTCAAAGGTTTGAAAAATTATCTTGAGAAAAAATGCCTAGAGATAAAAAATAACTTTCAGAAGTTTTTTAAGAGGAACATTGTGTACAATTTCATAGGTTAAATTTTTTATCAGTAAAGGGGCTCCTCAGAATTCTCCACGAAATAAAAAAAAAAACGATTTTTGAAAAAAATTTTGGACTTAGGCCTTTTCAAATTCCACGCTTCAATTGGAAAGTTCAAAGGACAACATTTTGAGATTGAAAGAGGATCTTAAAAGTTTTCAAAAAATTTGTATATCCGAATTTTTGAGGCACCTTGTTTGAACCCTATTAAAAGGCATTTTACAGTTTATTGGTGAATATCCAAAAAAATATTAATCCTGAAAAATTCTAATCTCGGTAAGCTTTTTCTCAGGTGTGGTTCAAAAATTCAGTTTTCTATTTTTTTTATTTATTATTTAATAATTTTTGAAACCCCTATAAAAAGCTAGAAAAGGTAACGTTTTTTTACGGCCAAAACAATTGTACTCACGATCAACAAGCTTTAGCTGAAAATTATTTCTTTAGCTTTTTTTTTGAATTTCGTTCCTTCAACTCAAAAACTGCTTCCTCTGATATAAACTTTCCATTTTTAGTTCCAGTAGAACAGAAAAATTAGGTATACAATATTCATTAGTTTGCTTCTTCATATAAAAACTGGAAAATTAAAAATTAGCGATTTTAGACACTTTTTCCCCTCAATTTCTGTCTATACCATAATTATCTTTGAAGCTTTGCATTGGAAAGCGGTAAAAAAGCGTATTTTTATGTTTTTTTTGAGGGATATTTTTTCGAATTTGAGGAGTAGGGGTTGCTCAAAAAATTAATTTTTATAATGACCGAAAATTGTAAGATTAGGTAAGTGAAAAAAAATAAATTTTTGCTGGAAAATTTCTAGAAGACCGAAAATTTTGATGTGTGGGAGGGGGGTGGGCCTTTATGTAACGGGATGAGAGCAGGACGAAAATAGTCGTGATATAACTCACCGAATAGGAAAAATTTAAAATGTCTGAATCTTTCGTTATTTACAAATTTTTTACTCATCTTGGAAAACCCTTTTTGATAAAAATGAAAAAAACGTGATTTTCATGATTTTTTGAAATACTTTTTTTTCAATTTGAGGGACTGTGCCAGTGGCTCCCAAAATTGAATTTTTCTATGAAAAGTAATTTGTAAGCTGAGGATGTTGAGGGCCAACGTTTTGTGGAAATTTTTTCACTAGAAAACCCAAAGGGAGCGCTAAGGCGTTTTTAAAAAAGGGGTAGGGAACGCCTTGGGAAAAGGGGGAGGGGTAAAAAAAGGCATCTGGGTAAATTTGTTTTTTGTTGTCTAGAACACGAATCAATCATAAAATTTTTTTACAGCTCAGTAGTCCCGGGCGGATGTGTTTTTCGGGGGGGAATGAGACCCCGGCTAATGAAAAAACTAAAAAGGGTTTTTGGATTGTATTTTTTTTGCCCAATTATTTAGGTTTTCACATTTCTATTTTTTGAAAAAAATAACTCAATTAAAACATATTGTAGAAGAAAATGACAATTTATTTTATTTCGGATTCCGATTTATTAAAATATAACTTAATTTAAGTACAGGGACGCACGTGATGGAAAGCATTCCTCTCATGAAATGAATAAGAATTTACAGGAAAATTTGTTCTATTTAATGTAATTTTCGTATCTTGGTACTTTTGAAAGAAAAAAATCTATTGAGAACATTTGTGAATGGAAATAAAAGGTGTTTATTGATTTTCCTATTTTACTGAAATAAAAATTCCATTTTTATTTTTTTTTCTTTTTCATAGTGATGACTGGTATTGTAGGGATCAAATCTGCTGTATAATAATTAAAGGTACGGAATGTTATTTGTTTTCCTTATGATTCTTTTTTTACGACATTTTGCATCCAAGGTTCATTGTACGAATGGCTTAATGCGTTGCCTGTGATTATTAAATCATAATGAAATATTGGTTATCATTAGTCCGATAATATTACTTCGAATTGTAAATGCGTTTACTTGCGACAACAAGATTAATTAGTTTAGTCATATATATAGGGGAAGGATTTTAAAGCGCTAAAAAACGAGATATTGGTGCTTAAACAATCAGTTGAAAATTATTCAGTATCCTTCTCCGATCAAAACTCAGACCACTCCCAGTGGTTTTGAAAAATTTCAGATTGGCAATTTATCGCCAACAATATGAAAATCTTTTCACTTTAAGCTGGAAATTGTTTTCTTTTTTTTTTTTCAATCGAGTGAATTGAACAAACATTTTTTTTCAACCCCTGAAAGTGAATTTTGAAAAAAAAATTGAAAATTTTAGACACCAGTGCAGGCAACAGCAAATCGTAAAATTCCAAAATACGGAATTTATATCGACTTGGAGTTTATTATTTTTTCGTCTGAAAATATTATGTATTCTTTTTTTTTCAATTACTGAAACTATATTTCGAAAATTTAAGAAAATTTTATATGTCAGTGCAGCCAGTTATAAATCGTGACATGCTACACTATGGAATTTACGTTGACCTAAAATTTATTTTTATATTTTTTTTATCGTTTAAAAAATTCACAATAATTTTGTTTTCAATCATCAGAAATGAAAAATTTTTAATTTTATTTGAAAATTTTGTACGTCAGTGCAGCCAGTTGCTAATTGTGATATTCTGGTATTATAAACTAGAATGCATTATTTTTTCGTTAAAGGATTGGATCAATTTTTTCTCTCAATCAATAGAAGTATGTTTTGAATTTCAAGACATCAGAACATCACAATTAGCAACTGGCTGCACTGACGTATAAAATTTTCAAAAAAAAGTTTGAAATTTTTCATTTCTGATGATTGAAAACAAAATTATTGTGAATTTTTCAAACGATAAAAAAATTAACTATAGGTCAACGTATGAAAAATCCATAGTGTAGCATGTCACGATTTGTAACTGGCTGCACTGACATGCAAAATTTTTGAAAACAAATTTCGAAATATACTTTCAGTAGTTGAAAAAAAATACATAATATTTTCATGCGAAAAAATAATCAATTCAAAGTCGATATAAATTCCGTACTTCGGAATTTTATGATTTGATGTTGGCTGTACTGGTGTATCAAATTTTCATTTTCTTTTTTCAAATTTCACTTTCAGTTATTGAAGAAATTTTTTGTTCACTTACTCGACGAAAAAAAAATCATTCCAGCTTAGTGAAAATTTCATATTATCGAAACATTGCAATCTGCAACTTTTCAACCCCCTGGTAGCAGTCTGAGTTTTGATCGGAGAAGGATGGCGATGGTTTAGGGAGATGTAGAAACTCAAATCGCTTCTCACACAATTTTGATTGGCTAAAAAACGCAAAAAACAGCGTTTTTCTCAAAAGGAGGTGCACTTTGAGCACCTCCTGCTCCCCTTCCCTTGCCCCTCAGGGGCTCAAATTTTTTTTGCGAAGTCTCCCACTCAAAGTAAACCACCTTACCAAATTTGGTGTAAATCCAAGGTATGTTTTTTTTTCAATCCACCTTAATTGTACAATGTTCGGAATTTTTCAAAAAAATGTCAATTTTTTTTTTTTGAATCAAACAATGAAACTTTTGAATTTTTTGGTCGATTTTTTGTCATTTTTCTTCAAATAGGCGCAAACGACTTGAATTAGCGCTAA
Source organism: Pseudococcus viburni (assembly GCA_033439095.1). Classification (NCBI taxonomy): domain Eukaryota; kingdom Metazoa; phylum Arthropoda; class Insecta; order Hemiptera; family Pseudococcidae; genus Pseudococcus; species Pseudococcus viburni. The sequence continues at coordinate 7,948 of JAVBJF010001139.1, forward strand.
AATAAGCGATTATTGAGCTTTTTTGCTAAATATAATCGTTTTTAAGCATTTATACTCAAAATAAGCAAATATAAACCGTAAAAACTTTGAAATTCGGCTTTAAAATGCATGATTCTCAAAAGGAACAATGATATGCGATATCTGTTATAGTGCAATCAAATAAGAATTTCATAAAAATCCTTGCCGTAGCTGATACATGTAGTGACATATCAGTAAATATAATATGTTGCTTATAATGCTTACCTACGGTATCGCTGAAAATGATGGCTAATATTAAAAATAGCTTTAAATAAGGGTAAGGTGCCCCATTATCGCCCACTTTTTTTTGAAGTCTCACCATTTCAAAAGTTTAAGGGCTGGAAATGTCATTGATGGCTTAATGGATACCTACATCCTTCCCCTACAATTGTGGAAAGCCCCGGGGCCATCCGTTAAAATTTAGTATTTTTTAGAAATTTTTTTCTGAAACATGTCAAAATGCGAGGTCGAAATTTTGGGTTCCTAATATCGACCACCGACTGATTTTGTCCGGTATGAACGAAATCTACTGGAAAACATTTTTTTCGTGTTCCTCTTTCACAGATGAACAATTTGAGACCAAAATGACAACCCTACGACCAAAATTCGAGAAAATTGAAAAAAACAAAATCGCTTAAAAACAACAAATTACATAGGATTTATAGGTGGTCGATAATGGGACACACCATAAAAATGAACTTTGAGTGATTTTTTTCCAACTTAAAGTTGTAATTATTAAAATGCGATGATTACATCAGAAACTTTGAACTTTCTCAATCACAAAAACACTAGAAACATTTAATTCGATAATTTTAAGAAAAAATTCCAAGGCGTGCAAGCAATTGCTAAAAAAAAGTTTTTGGCCTCCAACTTCTTCTTTTCTATTTTTCTCCGCGAGTTTTGGCTTTCAGGATGTCGGAGTGGTCTTATTTTTCCGGATTTTCGATGAAGAATATGAAAAAAAAATTTTCGGCTCGCTGTCGCCCATAGCGCCGGAGATAGACGAGGTGGTCGACATTGGGCACTAGGCGATAATGGGGCACCTTACCCTTACATTTTTTTTTCCGTGGAAGTTGGAAATACAAATTTAAGAAGGTACTAAATGTAATATATTCGATTGACATCCAAACCAATACTCGTATACGAGTATTGGTTTGGATGTCAATCGAATTTTTCTTCAGTTATCAGAAATAATTTTCAGATAGGTATAAAAAAAAACATTTCGATAAAGTAATTCATCTAATAAAAAGATAAGTTCGGAATTTTTTTTAAATGACAAGACCCAGAAAAATTATCACGACGATTTGAAATTTTTAAAATATATTTTTCATCACGAGATATTTTATCTATAACTTTTTTTCTGCTCTAGAAATTTTTTCTCAAAATTTTAATTTGAAATTCTCTTTAAATTTTTTCACTACTAAATTTTTCTTAAAATAAGTATATTCCCACTGTTGTAAGATTTTCAAAATTATTTTCAACTTTTGAAGTTTGGGTTTCAAAATTTTATCAAATTTCAACTTGAATTTTAATAAAAAATTTCTCTACTCCGAACTTTTTTCTCAATTTTTTTTTTCAATTTCGGAAAGTATTTTGTTTCATCGACTCTAGAATTTATTCTCAAAATATTTCCCTGCTCTAAAAATTTTACATTGAAAACTTTTTGAAAAATTGAATTGGAATGAATTTCAATGAACTTATAAGGTGAAAACATTTCAAGAGAATTTCAAGTTTTTAAAAATTTTTAAATCAAAGAATGGAATTTTAGAGTTGATAGTTGAGAATAATATCAGTGAATGAAAAAATTTAGAGCTGAAAAAATTGTAGAAAATGAAAATTGAAAAGACTGAAAAAAAATATTGACTGAGAAAAAATTTCAGAATTAAGAGAAAATTTTATTCGAGTTGAAGGAATTTCAAAGGTTGCTAAATATTTCGGGAAAAAATTTAGCAACCTTTAAAATTCCTCCAACTCTAATAAATTTTTTTGAAAATAATATGAACTTACATCCCATTTTTCCCATACCTTTTTCTGAAGATAATTTTTCCCAAAATATTCTCAAAATCCAAAAAAAAATTTCAATTGAAAGTTCAAAGTACGACTTATTTTTCCATTGAAAATATCACAAAAACTAAGCCTCCGGGAAAAAAACTAATTGAACTCTTCAGAAATTAAATTTTACGCTCTACAATTCAAGTTCTACTTCTATGCATGTTTTTTTTGGAGGGAACCAAATTTTTAACATGTTCCATTTTTTGTAACATTAAAAATATTCAACAATTTTTTCCTGCATAACTGATTCTGATGGGTGATTCTGACTTACTTTTTAGTGCTGAGTTGAAAATAATATGATTTCAAGTTTACTCCATCAAGTCATGATTTTTCATAATTGGAATTTTTTGTTGCGAATTTGTTTTACTTTTTTCACCAAACTTTTGACGCTTGAAGTTGATTTTCTGAACAAAGAAAAGGTTAAAAACGAAAAAAATGAATAGAACATGAATTGTAGAGCGTAAAATTTCCTTTCTATGGAGTCCAATAATTAGTTTTTCTTAAGAGGATTACGAGGACCCTCACCAACTGCCCGACGCCTATCCACCTGAGGGATGCCTCAGAGCTGGTTTGGAAGATACAGTGTTGCCAAAATTTAAAAATTGTTAAAATTGTAAATTGAAAATTTTTATATTCAAAAATAATTGAAAACTAATATATGCATAAGGTAGGGGGTGGTGTGGAGAGTAAAATTTGTGGTATGCATATTTTGCCCAACTCGACATTTGAGGGGCAGAATTTAAAAAGTTGAACAAAAATAAATTACCAAAATATATAATTGTTTTTAAAAGTCGATTGCCCCTTCAAATGTCGAGTTAGGCAAAACATGCATACCACAAATTTTACTCTCCACACCACCTACCTTATGCATATATTAGTTTTCAATTATTTTTGACTATAAAAATTTACAATTTTCAATTTTAATAATTTTTAAATGTTGGCAACACTGTATCTTCCAAACCAGCCCCGTTTCAGACAGTTTGTGTGCGAACGACTTTTCTCAACTCAAATTTTTCTCTCTTAATTTTCTCAACTCAAATTTTTTTCCTGTAATTTTCTCAGCTCAATTTTTTTTTCTTTCAATTTTTCTCAACTCAATTTTTTTTCTTCCAATTTGACAATTTTTTTCAAGTTCTTATCATGTGATGACGAAACTTACGAGTGAAAAAAAAAAAAAAAAAAAAAAAAAAAAAAAAAATGACTCAGCAATCACATTCATCATATGCGTGTGTCTTTGCCTCTATAATTATCTTTTTCACATGTGTCTTTTTTTCTCAGTACAACACTATTTTTTTCAACTCTGCTACTTTTTACTCAGTGTATAAGAAAAAAGAACACTTATAAGGAACAAAATAGTAATGGAAATGAATGATGATTTTATACGGCTGACTATTTCGTCATGAAAAAAAATTGTCAATTTGGAAGAAAAAAATTGAGTTGAGAAAAACTGAGAGAAAATTTTGAGTTGAGAAAATTAGAAAAAAAAATTTTGAGTTGAGAAAAATTGGAAAAAAAATCTGAGTTGAGAAAAATTGAAAGAAAAAATTTTGAGTTGAGAAAATTAAGAGAGAAAATTTGAGTTGAGAAAAGTCGTTCGCACACATAATGTTCGTCATTTGTCATTTCGTGATAAGAACTTGAGAAAAAAAATGATGCCGCATCATTTCCGACAGTACTAAAATGAAAACAGACGCGAACTTCCAACAAAAATACCTCAGAAGCTAAGCCATGTTAGAAAAAAAACTAATTCGACTGTTATTATAGAAAGGAAAGTTTACAGTCTACAATTTATGTTCTATTCATTTTTTTTCGTTTGAACCTTCCCTTTTGCTCAGAAAATTAATTTCGAGTGTCAAAAGTTATCAAAAAGTGTAAAAAAAAATTCAACAAAAATTTGAAATAATGAAAAATCCTCGGGCGTTGGGATTTTTTTCTATTTTTCTCGTGATCAGTCCGAAAAATATTATAAAAACCACTTATTAAACTTCAAACAGTTTTTTTTAATGTCGATCTGTGTAAATGTATCATTTAATGCAAATGTAAAAACCAATGGATATAAAAATCACTACCATGGCCATGGTTAGGTCTGAGAAAAGTAATATAAAAAATGAGAGAAAAAAATGATAGAAGTTTGAAATAAATTAAACTTGAAATAAAATTATTCGATTTTGATATTCAAAAAAAAAAAAAAACTTGGGTAATTAAGTAGGTAAGTGGTATAGAGTTTTTCAATTTTCTAGAAGATTGGGAAAAATTAATGAAAAATTGACGAGTTGAAGTAAGAGAGGAGAAAATCTATCAAGACATATTTGTGAAGAGAAATGAAAATTTATTAATTTGACATTACATTTTATTAAAATAAAAACTTCATTTTTATTTTTTATTTCCTCTGAGGAAATTTTTAGGTAACCATACACAATGTTCATAGAGCTACGGGCAGTAAATGTGGTGTTGGGTTTTAAACTATGAGAAGGAAAAAAATCCCATAAAATAAGTTCATACAGGTATTTTAAAAAAAAAAAATCAAATATTCGCAATTTCTCTCCCTGAAATTGATAAAAACTTACAAAAAATTGTTTCCATTGTTATATAATTTCGTATTTTTTTTCATATCTTTGTACTTTTGAAAGAAAAAAAAAACGATTGAGACAAATTTGTGAAGAAAAATAATAGGTACCTTTTAATTGATTTTCCATTTTATTAAAAGAAAAAACTCCATTTTGGATTTTTTTTCTTCACCATAGTGTAGGTTCGAGCTGTAGGGAATAGAGAAAATGCACCATCGATGGTAAATCCTCCTCTCCTGAAAAACCGTGCTGTGGTACTTGGCTTCCCAGGTTTCATTTTCCGAATGTGCAAAAACATGGGCCTGTGATTATAAATCATTATGGAAATATTGTTATCATCCGTCGATAAGTATTTATGGTATTTTAATTAAACGCGTTCATTTTTCATAACGTGATTGGTTAGTGATATGATATAATGTAGTGACATATCAGTAAATATTTATGTTACTTACCTACGGTATCGCTGAAGATGATGGTAAAAAATTAAAAATAGCTTTAAATACATTATTTTTCTTCTGTGGTAGTTGGAATACTAATTCAAAAAGGTACGAAAATACATACGAATGTTGGTTTGAATGTTGATTAAATTTTTCTCAAGTTTATTAGAAATAATGTTCAGATAAAAAAATGTTTCGATTAAAGTGATTCATCTATTAAAAAGATATGGTAGGTAGGTATTTTTTTAAAATAACGAATATTGCGAGGAAATAATTACGGGCGAGTTGAATTGTTTAAAAAATAAATGTTTCAATTCGTAATATTTTTTCCAACTTTTTTTCTGCTCTCGAAATTTTTTCTCAACATTTTAATATGAAATTCTCTTGAATTTTTTCACAACTAAATTTTCTTCAAAACTCGAACTTTTTTCTCAAAATTCTTTTCGGCAAGTATTTTGTTTCATCGACTCTAAGAATTTATTCTCAAAATATTTCCCTTGAAAAATTGGATTGGAATGAATTTTAATGAACTTGAAGTGAAAACATTTCAAGAGAATTTCAAGTTTTTAAAAATTTTTCAATCAAAGAATGGAATTTTAGAGTTGATAGTTGAGAATAATATCAGTAAGTGAAAAAATTTAAAGGTGAAAAAATTTTTAGTAAATGAAAATTGAAGAAACTGAAAAAAAATATCGGCGAAGAAAAAAATTTCAGAATTGAGAGAAAATTTTATTCGAGTTGTAGTCCAGTCATTTTAGAATTTACCCCCCCCCCCCCAAAAAAAAAATTAATCCTGATTTTTTTTCGCGTTTTACGTTCGTAATGGTCCATTACACAACACACTAAAATGAATACGCCCATAACCCTCCGCTACCTCCTGGGGGAGGGGTAAATGTCTGCTGAAACCGGGTTTTCGTGAATATCTCCTCAAATAAGCCTCAAAATTGAAAAATAGTTATGAACAATCTTGTTCTACGTGTAATTTCCTATCAGAATATTTTTTTGTTTTTGCAAAAAACACTCATTTCCTTGACCAAAAATTAAGGGTAAAAACACCTATTTTTCACAATTATTATTTACAGCATTTTTTGAAAAAATCGAAACTTTTGTAAATATCTTCTCAATCTTAAATAAACCTCAAAATGGAAAAATGGTTATGACAATCATGTTCTACCTTCTACGTGTAATTTCCTATCAGACAGGTTCGTTTTTTTTCGAACATACCCACTTTTTTGCCCAAAAATTAGAGGTGGAAAACGCCTATTTTTCCAATATTTACAGTATTTTCGGAAATGATGGAGATATGAAGTTGAAAAATATCGTTTTTGAATTCTTTCCACAACTCGATTTTTTAAATGCAGTATTCAATAACCTCCCTTATAATCAACGGTAGGGGTTGAAATTCTTACGGTGACTTTTTTAGATACTCTTTACCAGCATGTATAAAAAAAGTATTCTTCACTGGTATAATTTTGGGTACTTTTAGCTTCGTATTTCCATCATTTCCAAAAATGCTGTAAATATTGGAAAAATAGGTGTTTTCCACCCTTAATTTTTGGGCAAAAAAGTGGGTATTTTTGAAAAAAAAAACGAATCAGTCCGATAGGAAATTACACACAGAACATGATTGTTCATAACCATTTTTCCATTTTGAGGCTTATTTGCGAAGATATTCAAAAAAGTTTCGATTTTCTCAAAAATTGCTCAAAATTGTTGAAAAATTGGTGTTTTTTACCCTTAATTTTTGATCAAGAATGTGAGTGTTTTTGAAAAATCAAAAAAACCTTCTGATAGGAAATTACACGTAAAACATGATTGTTCATATAATCATTTTTCCATTTTGAGGCTTTATTGACGAGATATTCACAAAAGTTTCAATTTTTTCAAAAAATGCTGTAAATTATTGAAAAATTTGTGTTTTTTCCTTAATTTTTGGTCAAGGAAGTGGGTGTTTTTGAAAAAACAAAAAAAAACTGATAGAAACACCAGAATATTCAATTATCAACTATCAAGTTATTTACTTCCCGATTATTTGATGAAATCTCTTGGCTGTATTTATTCCATTGAACCCTACCTATATTAATCAGGAACATCTTAAACTTTAGACCAACGAATATTATCTCGTTAATAATCAAATAATCTTGATTTTTACCCGAAAATGTGAAAACTGGCCTAATTTTAGCAAATTTAGAACCCTATTTTCACTCCAGAGTAGGAGTATGGAAAGCTGTAAAAGATCTCCATAAATATAGTCATCTACCCATGAAGATCAAAAATCGTAACAAAGATGGTTGGCAGGTTGTGCCATGTCAGAAAAAAAATGCAATTTTTAAACATTTCTGAGAAAAAATACGAAAAACCGAGTTAGAAATCTCTAGTTTCTCCATCTACCTCTCAATGAACCCCCCTGCCCCTCCCATGAGATTTGGTGATTCAAAAAATTCCTTATAGTGTCCTGATTCACCATACTGAATTTTTTTCGATTTTGTGAGCTTTAAATATTTGTTGGAGCAAAGCTAGTTTAGAACAGGGTGATTTTCCGATGGTCAGCCTTTTGAGGCTGAAAAAAGGGGGTCTCAAGTTTTCGAAAAATTTTGAAAGCTTTCATTTTTGAGGCACCCTGTTGAACCCCATTGAAAAGTTTTTTTACGATTTATTAGTAAGTATCTTAAATAACTACGTCTTGTAAAATTTTAAGCTTGGTAAAATTTTTCACTGGTATGCTCAAAAAAATTCAATTTTCCATTTTTTCCCATTTTCATAATTTTAGGACCTCTAACAAGCTAGAAAGTTTACGGTTTATGCCAGCAAATTTATTTGTATTGAGGATCAACGAGCTTGATTGAAAACTTGCAACTGAGCTTTTTTGTAATTCAACTCAGCAAGCCGATTTCAAACCCCCTACTTTGGGAACCCCTCAAAATATACCAATGCAAATTTTGACGAATATTGATGGAGCTCAAAAAAGACAGACATTCGTCGTCTTAATTTAGGTACCTGAAGTATTTCTTGAGGTTTTTAAAAATTTTCTTTCTTCACTCAAAACTGCTTCTTCTGATAACAAACATTTTAGTTCCAGTCATTGTTACCGTATTTTTCATCCTTTCTTGAGTAAATTTTGGAGACTACATACAAGTATTTTGAAAAAAACAATCATCAAATTTTCACGATTTACTCCCTGAAATTAATGAAAAATTACAGATATCTAATGGAATCTATTCTTTTTTTTAATTTTTTCTTTTAACGTAATTTTTTTTGAGAGAAAAAATCTATTAAAACATATTTTTGAAAAGAAATGATAATTTACTAATTTGATATTCCATTTTATTATTTTTTCTCCGAGAAAATTTCTGGATAACTACACAACTGATCATTTCCGGGGAACAAAAATGTGGTGTAGGGTTTTGAATGATGAAAAGGAAAAAATACCATAGAATTAGTTCATACGAGTATTTTTAAAAGTAAAATCAAACTTTCACAATTTCTCTGCCCGAATAAATTGATAAAAACTTACAGAAAATTGTTTTTATTTTTATTTAATTTCGTATCTTTTTTCATATTTTTGTACCCTTACTTTTGAAAGAAAAAAAACTATCGAGACAAATTTGTGAAGAAAAATATTTAATAGGTAGGTATTAATTGATTTTCCATATTATTAAAATGAAACCTTCCATTTTTATTTTTTTTTCATTTGCATAGTGATGACTGGTATTGTAGGAAACATATCTGCTGTATGGATTTCAATGGTACGAAATGTTATTTCTTCACTTCTGATCCTTGCTTTTACCACATTTTGCCTCCAAAGTTCATTATACGGCTGTTCTAATACATTGCCTGTGATGAAATATAAATTATTGGTATCAGTGGTGGCAACTATTGTATTGCCCAAAGGCTTGAGCAAGACATGAGCTGTATTGGGCAAGACATGAAAAGTCCCCCTTAAGCTCGGACAAGTGATTTTTTTATTACAAAAATGTGAAAAAAAGTTAATTTTTTTGCTCTTGAAACATGATTTTTCAAAAAAATTTCGCCCTCGCTTTGCTCGGCCAGTATTTTAATCCTTCTATTTTAAAAATTGATGATTTGTTACTAATTTTTCGGTCAAAAATCACTGATTTCTCAATCAATTCCTGGTTCATCAGAATAAAATCATAAATCAATAATTTTGACTGAGAAATCAGTGAAAAATAACAGAAATTCTGTAATTTTTTATTTTTACTTTGCACAAATCCGGTTAGGCAGGTCTCAATTCAACATCCGCTCGGGATTCTTGTTAAAATTGATTTTATGATTGATTCTTGTTTTAGATACTAAAACAAATAAATTTAGCTTAGATGCCTATTTTACCCCCTCCCCTTTTTCCCAGGGTTCACTCTCCAACATTTCAAACGCGTGTACCGCCCAATCTATGGATCGTAATGAAAAAATTTTCAAACAAAAGTTGTTCCTCAACACGTTCCGTACATTTTCATTACTCATCAAAATCCATTTTGGAGCAACTACTGCCCCCCCCCCCAAATTTGGAAACAAAACATGTTTTTGAGAAAACCTCAAAATCACGTTTTCTTCATTTTAAACGAATAGTTTTGGAGATACGACAAAATTTGTATTCACAAAAAGTATTCAGAATTGAATTTCCTTTCCAATGAACTTTATCACGACCATTTTCACTAACTTTTCCTGACAGAGTGGACCTCTCCCCCTTCCTCGTTTTCACAAAAGATGGACCCACGAGCAAAATTTGCTCCAAAATGAATCCCGATAATAAATTAAATTATGCATTACATATTGAAGAACAAAAATCGTTCAATTTTTTTTCGTGGATCCAACTTTTGAGATAAGGGGGGGGGGGGGGAGAGATCCACCCTGTCAGGAAAAGTTGGTGAAAATGGTCGTGACAAAGTTCATTGGAAAGGAAATTCAATTCTGAATACTTTTTGTAGTTACAAATTTTGCCGTATCTCTGAAACTTTTCGCTTAAAATGAAGAAAACGTGATTTTGAAGTTTTCTGAAAACTGTTTTATTTTCAAATTTTGGGGGAAGGAGTTGCTCCAAAATGGATTTTTATGAGAAATGAAAATGTACGGAACATGTTGAGGAACAACTTTTGTTTGAAAATTTTTTCAGTATGACCCATAGATTGGGCGGTACATGCGTTTGAAATGTTGGGGGTGGACCCTGGGAAAAAGGGGAGGGGGAAAAATAGGCATCTAAGCTAAATTTATTCGTTTTAGTGTCTAAAACAAGAATCAATCATAAAATCAATTTTAACAAGAATCCCGCGCGTGACTATGCCAGCGCCACTGAAATAACAAGTTACTGATCTTTTTTATTGAAATATTACCCCTCCCTATTTTTTCATAATTCTGAGCCCTTCCCTTGAATAATTTCTGGGTGACATCATTACACATGCCCCCCCTTCAGCCATTTATAAAAAATTTTATGCAAGTGGATTTCGAAAAAAAATTTGGGCAAGACATGAAAAAATTTCAAGTTGCCAATTCTGATTGGTATCATCCGTCGATCAGTATTTACTATACTTAATTAAACGCGTTTACTTAGTATAAGATATAGTTACATTTCAGTACTTACTTACCTACGGTTTCGCTGAAAATGATACATAATATTAAAAATAGCTTTAAATACATTTTTTTTCTTCCCCGGAAGTTGGAAATACATACAAATTTTAAAAAGTACTAATTATGTACGAGTGTTTGTTTGGATGTCGATCAAATTTTTCTTCAGTAATTAGAAATAATTTTCAGATAGAAAAAATGTTTCGATAAAGTGATTCAGCTATTGAAAAGATAAGTTAGGAATTTTTTTAAAATAACGAAGACTCCCGTGAAAATTATTACGGTAAGTTGAAATTAAAAAAAATATTTTTCAACAAGAGATATTTTTTCCAACTTTTTTTCTGCTCTCGAAATTTTTTCTCAAAATTGTAAGTTGAAATTTATTCTCTTAAAATTTTTTCACTACTAAATTTTTCTTAAAATAAGTACCTATATTCCCACTATTGTAAGATTTCATCTCAAAATTGTTTTCAACTTTTGAAGTTTGATTTTCAAAACTTTTTCAAATTTCAACTTGAATTCTAATAAAAAATTTTCTCAATTTTTTTCAATTTCGGTAAGTATTTTTGTTTCATCGACTATGGAATTTATTCTCAAACTATTTCTCTGTTTTAAAATTCTTAGATAAAAAAAAGTTTGAAACATTTGGGTTGGAATGAATTTTAATGAACTTGGAGTGAAAAAATTTCAAGAAAGTTTCAAGTTTTAAAAAAATTTTCTAATCAAAGAATGGAATTTTAGAGTTGATAGTTGAAAAAAATATCAGCAAATGAAAAAATTTAGAGATGAAAAATTGGAAAAAAATACGGCGGAGAAATATAATTTCAGAGTTGAGAGAAGGTTTTATTTGAGTTGAAGAATTTTTAAAGGTAAGTACCTAGCAAAATATTTTAGGAAAAAATTTCTACAGATGAAAATCAGAAGAAGATACAATATCTAGGTTGAATGAATTCTGAAAATAAAAAAAAAAATTTACAAGAGATGAAAAATTTTTGGAAAATAATATAAACATTCGCTTATAGGGAAAGGACATATCTTTTTCTGACGATAATTTTTTCCAAAATATTCTCAAAATCTAAAATTGTTTCAACTCAAATAAAGATTTTTTCAAATCAGAGATTTCTTTCTCCAATTTTTTCTCTGGTCTAGAAGTTTTTTCAACTCTGGTATTTTTATGGGTGACCCCTTTTGGACC